>VZTV01027514.1:13667-26257 GCA_013400875.1 Anhinga rufa
GCCGGCGGGGCCGGGGCTGGGGGCCCGGCTGGCCAGCTCCATGGGGCTGCGGGCGGTGGGGCGGCACGGCCCGCTCCCCGCCTTATGAGCCCGCCACCCGCCCGGCCCGGCCCCCCGAGGGTGACTCAGAGCCGGCCGGCGCACCTCCATTGTCATCCCATCACCAAAATACACACAATGAGGTCTAGCCCCATCCAAGGAGCCAAAGCGTCTCCCAGCGAAGCCCCCGCCGCCGCCACGAACCCATCCGCCTTTCTTTAATTCAAATGGAGGGTGGATAATTCCATGAAGCTATCTCCCACCTTCCGTTCTGAGAAGGCTCCCCTTCGCCCCGCACCGCAGGCCGGGGGCTCCCCCGGGAGCAGGGAAACCATCCCGGCTCCTACTGCACCCACCCGACAAGCCCTTGTCTTCCCCGTTTAGCTACCCCGTTCCCATTCCCATCCGTGGGACTTTGCTCAGTGACTTAACTACAGGAAATAAAACGCCGGTGGCTTTACGAGACGTTGCATCAAACCCCACCGTTCACAGCAAAGGACAAAGCCTCCCCCGGCCAGCCAGGGAGAAGCAGCCGTCTCCCTCCCGAGCGCGTGCTGAAGAGCTCTCAGCACAACCTTTCCCCTTCCTAGGGCTGCTTTTTTTTCCCTCCAGACAGCTCTACTCATCCAAGTCATGTACAGAACAAGCAAGGGCTGTGCTTTCAGCCCAAGGTGAAATCATGACCAACGTTCTAATCCAAAAGCGAGGCCAGAAATATTGTTTAAGAGAGCCAAGAGTGACATAAGGACTTACGGGGAGCAACAGTTGCAACGCTGAAAAGGATTAGGTGTTAGAACAGAATTAGAACAGCGGCAAACCAATTAGTTAATGTAATAATTTGTCAAATGAGGCCGTTAATGGCTATCACTGAAGGTGTTCAAGAACAACGGCATCATTACTTCATGTGTTTTTCATCTCGACACGTCCCCGTTCCATTTTCCAGCCTTGGGACCCGCTCCACGTTCTTCTGAAGCTGAAGGATACAGGGGCAAAACAGTCTGCAAGCTGTTACATCCTATTTGCGTTCTGCAGGGACCCGTGCGTCTGCCGTTCAAGCAGCCGCTTTTGGGTTGAGCTGGGCGAGGGTTTTAGCATTACACACACCACCACAGTGGTTCACAACAAAAACGAGTGCCCTCCCAGACAGGGGCAACAGTCAGCCCCTGCGCATCAGGTACTCCAGAGACTGCACTCCTGCAGCAGCTCTGCCCATGACCGCAGCGTGTAGTCCAAAACATCTGGAAACAGCAGCTTGAAGCCTTTTCTCAGTACTCCTCCCCTTTCTTCTACCATATCATTTCCAAAAGCCTGGACTGTCATAGCATAGATACATCCCACAAGATTTCTTTTCTCCCCCAGCGCTCCAGGATAGTTTGGAGTTTTTCCCTTCCACGTAAACAATAAATTTGTATTTAAGCAAGAATTGGCATGTGGGAGAAGGGAAAAAAAGGCAGCCAGGTGGCAAGTGGTTCAGCAGTTCTAGGTCCAGTCCAGGTGTGCTGCTAGTCCTTCAGTTTTAGTTCACCTTTAATACTGCTCGGATACATATGTAGGGAGGGGTGAGTGAAGGCTCAGACACAATAATCGGACATATAAAGCTTGGTGGCATGGTGTTATTGACAGTCTTCTCTACAGCAAGTCCAGCTGCAGCTACTCCTCATCCTGAGCATGCAGGGTGCAATTCTACCTGCCTTTAAGCCCCCGTATAGCTTCACACACAGTCCTGCGCTCATGCCACCTCCAGTGCACACTTGACTACAAAAAGAGCCAACTCACAGAGCTACTCCTTCCAAAAACTGCTCACATTTTTTTTGGCCAGGTTAGTTTGTGGTGAGCTTAGCTCAAGCTAAGGGGATACACAGAAGCAGAGGGTAAAAGAGAGCTGGGGACCCCTGATTTAAACTGGCAGAAGTATGGAGTTGCGTATGACCTTCCCATCTCTCCCCAATTCCAGTACAACGGTCCATGGGGTGCATAAAAAACTGTGTCAAGGATACCAAGGATGTTTGTAGTGTACAAAGAGAGCTTACTCATTCAGTCTGGCCACGGGGAAGGCTAGAACAAATGCTGTCATTTCTGCTTTCTGGATTTCCAATTTTCATGGCAAAAAACATCGTCTCATAGGAATAACTGCAACACAAAGCTGACCCTGCAGGCAGCCTGCAATATTGATCTCAAAAGGAGAGGGAAGCCGCTCCCCCCCAACACATACATAGACTTCATAGCCACAGCCAGTGCAGAAGAGAGATAAGGAGGAGTCAGCAGAGGCTTGCACAGACTTGCACTGCTTGCTAATAGTGACTGTCCATCACCACTAGCTAGGTCAAATAGACGGGGCTTTTGTTAACATCCTCTGGCTATGGAGAGAGCAGTTCACACTTCCCGGAGTTACTGTTTCAGGCACTCTGCCAGGCAGCCTCTTTACACCCTTCATTTTCAGAGATTTTCTTTGCAATGCTAATTGATAGAGACTTAGATTGCAGAGTCTTGTTTTTAAGTGAGATTCCAGGAAAGAAGATGGCAATCTTTGCCTCCCCCGCCTCTTCCCCCGTCTGCTGCTGAAGCGTATGGACTTTGCCTAACCTAAGAGCTAATTTCTGCTACAGCCACAGGTTGACCATACCCAAATCCAGGCAACAACACTGACCGGCCCTTGCTGCCTGTGTTCCCTTGGCATCATCGTGCTGTTCCATGTCAGTCACAATAATAAAAACCTGTTTGTGAGCTCCCCCATCTCTTCTCTAAACTGTATGGGGAATATAGTATCCCCCACCATCACCAAAAATCAGGAATTTTTAATTCATTTCACAAATAGGGGAATGGGAAGAGTGTGGGGAAAGAAGCAGGAATAGCCAAAGCAGCATGCTTAACAAAACCAGCATCTCTTCGGTTCATAGATTGCCTTCAGGCGCCCACCAAAATCCGTGGAATTTTGCTATAGATTTCAGTAAAGTCCAAATGTCTCAAGCATCCAAGCGTCTCTCCCACTGTGTCCTCTGCCAGTGCTCCTTTTTGCCAGAGAGTTGTGGTATAAGTGCATCTACAGAGGAATCCAAATCACTCGTGGTATATGCTGAAATCAACAAAAATGAAGGATATGTATGATAAAGGACATTTAGGAGAGACAACACGGTTGTTAGACAAGGCCTAGCCACAGAGCTCTTTAAAATGGCTCTCAGAAAAGTTTTGCATCTCTCCTAGTCCAGATCAGGGCATCGAGAGCTCCTCTGCCCCTCCAGAGCAGCCCTAGCCTTAGGAGGTGCAAAGGTGACCCCAAAACCACGCTAGCATGAACGGGATGCCGAATTACCCAGTGCAGCACCGGCTCCGTCACCAGACGCCCGTCTGGGGAGTCTTAGGACAAGGGCAGTCCCCTGGAAATCCCTACATCAAACATTTTCTAGGGCAGTACAATGCTATTGATGTTTAAGCAGAACTTTCATCCTGAAGGAGGCAAGATCAATTTCACTAGTTGGTCTTCAGACATTAACACCTCATAAAAAGGATGCTCCTGCCCTGCTTATCTGCAGCGCACCTTTAATTATCTCTTGGTGCACCTTTTGCAGCCCATTACTTACCAGTCAACACTGCTTTAATTATGGGCTTGGCAGTAAAAGGCAGCTCTGACATCACCGAAATAAAAATGCTACAAAGCAACCCTGGAGAATTGCAAAGAGATTTCATGTTCAAGCGGAAATCTCTGAAACTCAGCAAAACAACGTGGATTCTCTTCCACCAAGACCTCTCCCTGTGGGCAGTACTGTCGTACCAGCTGCACCCAGGAACCCTCCAAAGAAGCCAAGTCACGGCTGTGCTCTCACCTGCTCTTCAGGGGAAGGAGCATTTAGAGCAGCCCGTCTTGTTTTGGAAAGAATTCAATGGCCAGACACGCACGCTTCCATGGTGTGTCAGGGCAAGCAGGACGGAGACATATTTTGCACCTTGAGCAAAAAGAGGGATTACGATAATCCTTGAAAAGTTTACAATAATCCTCGCTTTCTAAGAGCATTCATTCCGCAGTCCAGAAGTGGCTCTTGCGAGCCACTCTGTCACCAGCACCCCTGAGCTTTCCCTTAGCACTAAACACCTTTATTATGCCAAAGCATTGCTCTAGCCTTTTTTCCTACCTGAAATGAATGTTGTTTCTAACACTTGAAGGTGCAGGAGAACAATATTGCTGAAAACATCACGAACCCTTAAGTCTTGCTCTGACTCAACTCACATTAAAACAATAGATTTCAAGGTGAAAAAGGCATTAGATCGGTTTCACGTAATTTTTGAACAATCTCACACTTAAGTCTTTCTTATATTTAACCCTTAAAAAAATTCATGGCACTGATTGTAAATATCCAAAATTTGGGGCAACCGTGCACAAAGGGCCATACTTGCTGAGACCAAATGTCTGTCTAGCCTCATATGTGACTCTTCAGCAAGGGCCCAAAACGGACACCCGTCTGGGGAAGGTAGGTGCCTAGAACCAGCTCAGTCAGCACCGTAGTGGTACTTTTACCTAGCAATGATGATGATGACCTGTTATTTGCAGCCCAGAGACTTCCTGAGGTGGATGAGAGTTTCTAAGTACACAGAAAACACAATTTGCTTCTCTTTTGCGAAATTAACCAGTCGGTTTTTTGAACCTATGTAAAATTTTAGCTTCCAAAGCATCCTCTGACTTCCACAGCTTAACTGTGTGTTAATACCACTTTTATTTGTTCTTAACATGTTGCCTGCTAGAACGATTTGGTTCTTGCTGCCTCCCACGCAAGAATGCGGCATGACCTTCGCTGCTTCCAGCAGTTCACATTGCCCATTTTTTTCCCATGGAACCCCATCGCTTTCCCCCTCCAGCCACTTCTTTTCCAGACTGAAAATATCCCACCTTGCTCACGGTGGCCGATCCACAATTACCCACCCTATGATAACCGCTCCATGCCTTTGATCGTTCACGTCGCTCTTTTCAGAACTTTTTCCCATTCTACTGTATTCTTCCTGAGATAGGAAGACTCGAATGACTCTCAGTATTTAAGACAGAGATGAATCATGGTGGTTTAGGTATCATGAAGACGATAATGATTTTTTTCTGCATTGCTTTCCTAATGTTTGTTTTGCTTTTTTGACCACCTCCCAGAACTACCTACGAAACTCCAGGGTCCCATTTCTGAGTTATAATGGTCATCTGTTGGCTGAACCTGAGAATGGTTCCTTGTACTGCCATCATGCTGCCTTCTGATGAGTTTTTGAGTCCTGTGACAACCTTGAAAGAAATTGTCATCCCTTGCAGAGAGAAGAAATTGTATTCCCTTGCAGAGAGAAGGCCACCTTAACTTTTAAGGGAAAAATGAGACCCCAGGTAAAACCGAAGCCAAAACATTTGCAAACTCTGTGTCTTTTATTAAATGGTAGCCCGGTGGTGTCCAATGCCATTCATTTTTCTTGTGGGCAGTAGAACAAGAGTCTCGGGAGGTGGGTGTGGGATAGCACAGACTTGCTGGGAAGGTAATGATTAGCGCTCCCGCTCTCACACAAGGCAATGTCTCCTGCTCTGCTAGAGGGAAAGCTCTCTCCTGTGGGACAGATCCAGCTCACACAGCCGCACAGAACAGTGAGCTAGAGTTTGGACGGGCTGAGCCTGAGCCTGTAAAGACTTAGGGTGACCAGAGGGAAGGGCAAATCAGCAGAGCAGAGTCCGCACCAGTGCAGGAACAGGCTGGAGTAGGATTTCCACTTGTAATAAGCCTAATGTGTAAATTATCAGTATTCTTGTACCCCTTTGAATATTGAGTAGAAAAGCCGCACAGGAACCCCTGTGGTAGCAAACCTGTGTTCACCAAAATCCTGCCTTAAGAAACATAAAAATATTGTGCATAAAATATCCTCCTGAAACCCAGCCTGGGCCCCCGGAGGATTACCGAGTGCCGTTCAGTCTGGCAAGCCCTCGCTTGCTCCAGCACCACTGAGATAAATACCATTTCATTTAAATGCAGCAGTACTTCATGCCCAGTATGGTCAGGTTCACAGTTTGCATTACTTTATGGCAATCCTTTCTCTCGTATTCCCTGTCGTCTCCTTCCCTGTCTCCTTCCCTTTGTAAGGGACTGACTGTCATCGTCCTCACCCGTGCCGTTTGTGTAACTGGCAGATGCCCTATGACTGAATAGCTCCAGGAACACTTGTGGACTCTTAGCACCTGAGAAGATCAGACCTCTGAACTGCAGATATTTTAGGACAAGGATTATATCTTTTTCTTGTGCTGGCAGAATACAAACACACCCAGATGATACTATGGAAATACTACAAATCGCAGCATCATAGTCTGCCGAACTTGATTACGATAACTAGTCGCCTAAAGATGAGTGAATTTGGCCTTAAGGCTAGTCTGCTGGGACTGGAGACAAGTTGTCTGGAGTCTTCTCCTCCCTGTTCAGAGAACTATTGCTCTAACCTCCCTTGTCAGTCCTATTCCTTCTCATCTCCCAAATAACATCCCCACCCATGTGGTTGCACTGCAATGTGCTTCCCACCCATCTCGCCCATCTGCTAGTGACCCCATATTCTTTGCTAGATCTGTGCTGGCTCTTTTGTACTGCAGTTAGCTTTTCCATCATAATATTCCTATTCCAGACATGTAGGGGAAAAAAAAATACTCAGAGCTGGAAAACTGCGTCAACTGACGTGACTTGTTCATTAACTGAGAAACACGATAAAGATGCATTAGCTGGTCCCAAGAGACCCTCGAGAACAGTGAACTAATTGGAAACCTTTCCTTTTTCCCAACACTGCACTCCTGCGTTTACTACCATGCCTGTGAAGAACTTGGCAACCTAAGGCAGTGTCTTTCAAAATCAGAAGCAGAAATAAAGAGTTAGGAATTCCTCCAGAGAGAAACCAGCGGTATCAGATACCAAATACTATGTATTAAAAGACACATGCACTGTCATCAAGTGGTTAAAGGACAGAACAAGGCATCCAAATGCTGATGGTTGGCTGGAAACTCAGTCTATAATGCTGGAGGATGCTGGTATGCAGAGT
The DNA here is from genome assembly GCA_013400875.1 of Anhinga rufa. Taxonomy (NCBI): domain Eukaryota; kingdom Metazoa; phylum Chordata; class Aves; order Suliformes; family Anhingidae; genus Anhinga; species Anhinga rufa. The sequence continues at coordinate 20,736 of VZTV01027514.1, forward strand.
CATGGACCCTTATCTGTATGCAATACAGTTTTGAATAGTCTGAACTACCGAGGCTTTTCTAACATGACCAATATGAACAAGGCTGTGTGGTCACATGTAATTTATCCTTGCAAGAAAGGTACTTTCAGTATTATTAAATAGCCTCCCCAAATGACATAAAATATTTTTTTGCCCACATAACTTTAAAAAAAAATCCTGTCAAAAACCTGTAGCACATATCCAATTAAAAAAATTCCACCAAATCCTTGTAGCATCCAACCTTTATAAACTGAGATTTCAAATGGATGTTACTTGTTACTCTTTAATTTTTTAAAGCCACCTCACACAATAAAAGAAAGCCATCAGAGATTATCACAAAATATTTTTAGTAGCACTAAAGTTATTGACTTCTGTCAGACATCAGTAAAAACAAATACAGAACAGTAAAATGCACAACTGTGATCAAAACTGAACCTCTCTGTGCAACCCGGACTTCAAACTGGTGAGGTTTGGCTGTCTATTTAGAAAGGCTTATTAATGCAATGTTGGCTGAAGCGCATCATGGTAAAAAAAAAAAAAAGTCTGTTTCACCTTTCTGTTCCTTTTTAGTAACAGAAAAAACCCCACAGTGATAGTGTTAGGATGAACATACAGAACTCTGACGTAAATTCATCTCTAAAGTGCACAAACTGAATTTGTAGTAAAATCTATGAGAAATTCATACCTTTATAGCTTATAGGTATTACTTAGTTCTTAATCTTTGCAAAAAATAAAGTATTTGGCTGGGACCTTTATAGCTGACAATTTCCAGGACTTGAATGATGCTCCCAATTCTGTTAAAAATACAATAGAAGAAAATGAGTTTTATCAAATATCCAAGGAATCCATTTACCTATGACAAGGATACAGCAGAGATACGTGCAAAGGGTTATTTACTTCCAAGTCACAAAGAATATTCATTACAACGGCAAGCAGCGTTACTATATCCTGTTGCTGCTTCTTAGGCATGTCTCATTACTCTCCAAATTTTTTTGTAAATATGGGAATCTGCTGAAAATCTTGACCATTGACCTCAAAACTGTAATGCTTGTCAGACTGCAACATGAAGTATTTTTAAAGACCGTACTTCTTCCTAGCTTCTCTAGTCCTAGAACTAAAAGATTAAAGTGAAATAATTTTTTACTCCCCATTAAAAATTAAAAATGACAGAGGAACAGTCACGTGTTAACTAGTTACATTAGGAACCAGACATCGCTTGCAGTAGTTTCATTACAGGATTGTGTCATTTAACTCTGATTAAAAATGTTTTATTGTTAATTCCATCTCCTTAGGTAACTTTCACTGAACGCATCTCTTTTATACCAGCTTCAAATCCAGTTTAAAGTTGGCTGCAGTTTATTTCCAAATAACTTCCTGAAAGGAGCCCAATCCCTTAATCCTTATACAGAAAATTGCTGTTTACACAAGTCACATCTCTGACTCCAGTAGGGTGACTCACACCATAAAGGTTGGTCTGAATTAGACTAATCTCCCCCCCCCTTTTTTTTTTTTGTTAAAGAATTTTAAAAGACACAGAAGAGCTAACATGTCTCTATCTAGTCTCTGGCATCTACCAAGAACACCAAACAAAAGAGGCAGACTACCTGGCAAATACCCTTTGTACTTCCCGATGAAAGTGAGATAGTCAATATCTCTAAGTTAGAGATAGCAAATATTTCTAAACTGAAGGGGGAAAAAGTTTTCTCCACCACTGGGTACAACAGAAACTTTAGTATTTGAAAATCTAAGGGAGTGATATACTGATATAAACAGTGTGCGAAATGAGCCAGCTATGCCTCAGGAATTAGGCAGGAAGAATGCACCGGTCCATTTTATTGTTTCCAGCAGAACCAACCCATCTCAGTTTACATAGCCCATCACTAGGGAGCCTCAGGACACTACGGACACAACTTCACTGAAAAAACTGCTTTAAAAACTAATGTAGTTGTCTTTGAAATATCAGAGGATCGAAATTCCCATTTTCACGTTACTGTAGGGGTAGTAACCTTACCTGTTGATTTCAAAAAGAACACCTCTTTTGGTCTTAGAAAGTACTTGTGGCTCTAGTCACCAACCTAATTTGAAATCTAAACCAAGTAATGCAAGTGAAATAAAAAAATATTCGTACGCAATTATGAGGGAACACGCTTTCTTTCTTTCCAATTTGTTTTATAAGATTATGCTTTCTCTCTCTTTTCTATGGCCTTGACCACTATAAAAATAGACTCAATTTAGCAATCTGTGCAGCCTGAAGCAGAGTAAAGCTGGATTAGCTCCTCTTCTTCAAATGCTTACAGAGCCCTGTCATCGTGGTGGCAGCTGCGCCGATCGCTAGCTACCAATAACCGCATGTTCTCTAGTACAGGACAGGCCTGGGAAAGAACACGGAGCAGCATTAATCCTGTCACAACAGAGATACACGTTCCAAACTGTAAATCTAAATCTGCCTTCTGGTAAGCGTGGCCAGAGCTGCCCGAGCTGGCTGGCTGCGCTCAGCCTTGGTGATATTCTGGTGCGTATTGAGAGCTGCCAACTCGTAACAGCATGCCGGGTCTTCATTCAGTCGCTTTGTGGCACTGAGTAAGAAAAAAGGAAAGGAGAAAAGTAGAAGTCTCAGAAGTTAACGGTTGGTGAAGTAAAGCATGCAGAAATAGGCTTATTTCCTGTAAATTTGGCAAAGTAAATTGGTTCTGCATTTTTTTGTCAATAATTCACATAGCTGTTTGGGATTTGTAGTTTCTAATTTAGATTATACTTGTCAATAAATGCAGTTCACTGACAAGTAACATTTCAAGCGTTGTGGCCACAAACAATGGAAGGTAGGAATAGGTAGGTAACCTATAGGTAGGTCCAAAATATGAAGGCATAAATTCAAACGTTTTGCAAAATATGATAGAGTAAGCTTTTCAGCTAGACTCTGGAAAATTACTCTCTCAAAATTAGTTGTTAGGTACATACTAACAACACTTAAGAAACGCAAGAAAGACTAATCATTGACAGCAGTGGATTCTCTGTCTTTTGACATCTTCAAAGATAAAATGCCCCTTGAAAAGTATGCTTTAAGGAAGTGCAAGTTACCGAGCTCAATTCAGAGAAACAAGGTAATATTTAATGGCTTGTACTGGCCAGACTAGATGATGCTACAGGACTTCTGGGTTTAAGTTACGAAAACTGTAACTATATATTCGCCCTCCTAAATACTCCAAAGAATTCTCTCTCTGCTAAGAGAAACAGCCCCTTTTTAAAAAGTCAGGTCAAAGACACTGCCTGGGATTAGAAATGGAATTGCTGGAAGTCCACCCCCACAAAAGGTCTGAGCAGGGAGCTGTCTTCATAAACTATTTCACTTTCAAGTCTGAGGCTGTGGGATGCCCAGGGCTGGTAGAGCTACCTGTGTCAACAAGGCCGGCAGCGAGTGGGGGCTGCTGTCACACATGAAGACTGGCCCCTTCTGGCGGGACACGTGTGGGCTAGTGTGTTTTGTGGTCTGTCAGGGCCAGGAAGAATATCACTTAATGTTAATAAAAACATAAATCAATTATTGTTGGTGAAAGAGGCAGAAGAGTAAACCAGCTACCCCTCCTCTGCCCAAGGTGACGCAGCGCAGGCGGTTTTCGCCGGAGCGTGGCAGAAAGGCTAACATGACATTGCTTCTGACCTCACCTGGCTGCTTTTGGCCACCAAAGCCAGCTTAACAAAGCCAGAGAGATGCGTGAGCAGCAGAGGTGTGTATCTCCTTCAAGGACAGGGGTCCCCTTCAAGCCCCCGGGTCCCAGCTACAGGTCACACACCCCATGGCCCAATCGCAACACCTTTCTCCTCCCAACACCTTTCTGCTACAGCAGCGCCCAGTTGCTGACTGCCCTCTCCAGTCAGCAACTGGATGCAGCAGCACAGCCATCCTTTTAAAAAGCCCATTGCTTTTCGTTTACGTTGTAATAAAACTGCTTTAGTTATGCCGTCAGAAGCTCTTCTTGGCGTGTGGGCAGAGCTCCTTGTGTGGGGCAGCCCTAGGCTCTCCTACGACAAAGCTCAGGATCTCAGCACAACCTTTGGATTTACAGGCAGGCAGAAACAATTTGTGTAGAAGGTTCTGAAGAGCAAGAAATTAAGTAATGGGCTACAAAAAAATGTGTTGAATTTTAGAAATTTCTGCCAGATACCAAGACGCTGTAGGTGGAGCCACACATGCTTTTCCCCTGCGTCAGCAAAACAAGCCAGGCAAGTGTATCATGCAGGTAGTATTCCATGTAGCCAACCTCGATGGTTTTTATAGATGGCCTCCCAGCAAGTTTTACCACTGCAGGAATATCTTAGCAAACTCTCTCGTAACCTCCACAGAACACCTCAGCAAAAAAAGCACAGTGCTTTGGGCAGGAATAGCTGCGAATGAAATACAGAGGGAGGGGAACAGAACAGTCTCAGAACAGGACTAACCCAAACACAGGCAAAGTCAATCCCCTCTATAGCCACCCCTTTCTCCAGCACAGTGCTCCTGCTGGGATAACTTCGGGACTTGCTGCATTAGCTGTTGAAGAAAACAGCTTCACAGGCATGCCATTAACACGTAGTTAAAAGAGCAGCTGTATTTAGCCTTCAGGCAAGGAGAGAGAACAGCACAGCCAACATTTCTCCCTCTGTCCTCTGCCCTGTCAAAGTCACTGCCAAGCAAACAGGGAGCAAAGCTCTCGGGAAAGCACGAGACATCCCGCCACCACCAGCAGGTCCGTCTGCGGGCGCCTTTCCCAAGGCCCGAGCGACTGCTTTGGACAAGCTCGCCACAGTCCCAAAGTGGCATGGAGTAGAAAACGCTGCATTTAATACGCTTTAAATCGATGGGAAGGTATTATGTAGCATTCTAGGAGTGTCTCTCCTATGTACATATACAATATTGCATTATATATGTATATTTATATGTATTTTTTTACCAGGAGTAGTTCAATTAATTTATTTACTATCAAGCACGGACCTCAACGCGCTTTATAACCAGTTAAATGTCAAAAACCCAGCAGAAATTAACGCAGACCCTTCTAGCGCCTCTTTTAGCTTTGCCTGAGGTTGCGGGTCACCCGAGGGCACGACGCGCCTAAGCCTGGGCCCCCCTTACGCCGTCCCAGGGCCCCTCGGCCCTTTGGATTCCCCCACAGACCGAGCTGCCCAGCGACAGAAATATCGCCGACTGCTCGTTTCGGCCCGCTGCCGAGGGAACAGCGCCGACCTGCAGCACCGCGGGCGGGCTGTGCCGGCGCGGCGGCCCACGCCTACCGCCCAGGCGCCCCCTCGCCGCGGCGCCCCCTCGCCGCACGCCTTTCCGCCTCCTTTCCCCTCCCTTTGGCGGCCGTTGAGCTCCGGCGCCACCAGAGAGCACCCTCGGAGCGCGGCGCGGCCCCGCGCCGCTCCCCTCCCTCAGGCCGCCTCCCTCCGGCGGCGGGACGGGACGGGACGGGACGGGACGGCGCGGTGCTGCCCCCCTCAAAATGGCCGCCCTACCCGGGACACACACA
>VZTV01027515.1:0-38219 GCA_013400875.1 Anhinga rufa
GTTAAGCTGGAAGCTCTTCTCCTTACGACGTTCACAGCTTTGCACAGCTGATTTTAAGCAGTTGGTAAAGATCTAACAAATGCTACCAGATAACCTGGAAAACATTAAACGCTGGTTAAAGCACCCGCATGTTGTCACAGGGGTTTAGCCCAGGGGCTGGAGGCAATTTTGGCAGCCTGGACTGGCCCTTTGGGCAGCTGGGCAGATGCTCGCAGGGGGTTCGCAGTCCAGCTTTTCTAGCAGCACGCCCCTGCGCCGTGCCCAGACACCGCCGAGGAAAGGTCCTCAGCCCCCACTGAGCCTCCCCAGATGTCACCCGGCACAGCTTGGCTGGTGGAGCCGTCCACTCGCGGTGGGACGCTGCCGCTGCCTCAGCCACCTGCCGAGAGCCAGAGGAGCAAAACAGGCCTGGGGGGGGAGCAGTAAAATGAAATTTAAAAAAAAGAATTAAAAAAAAGAAAAAGGAAATTAGAAATTATAAACGGCAACAGAAAACAACAACAACAAAAATATACAGCTTTCTCCTCAAACTGTTCTTTTAGTCCCAACAGCGTCTGCTGTGCAGAGCTCGTGTCTCAAAATTCACAGCTGCTCAAAAAAAAAAGAAAAAGGCTCATGAATTATTTATCCCCGCTCAGATCAATCCTTCAGCGTGCTGTCAGCGAGGAATCAAAGCCCCAACAAGGCAGGCAGGCGAGGAAGCGGCTTCCAAACCCCCGAGCGGCCAGCGGGTCCGTCGGCTCCATGCCGCACCTCGCCCCCTTCCCTTCCCTCCCGTCCCCATCCCTGTGCGGCCACCGTGCCTGTGCTGGCAGGAGCCCCACGCACACGCCCCGCTTCTGAGCTCCTTCCAAGACCCTGTGTATTAATAATTAATGGAAAAAGCTTATTTTAAGGCACACGAGTCACCTTGTTCCCAGGGAGGCTTCTCCCCCTCACCACCAAATCCAGCCTATTTCCACCAGCACGGCACTAATCGAGGGCGCTTCATTCCCGACTCCGCCGTGCCCCCAGCGACTCCATCTCCTGCCTGCAGCCTCTGAAACTCTTAAACCCCCGTACCTCTGCAGCCAGTGCCTGCCTCCCTGCCAGCTATTTCCCCCTGCAAAGTGACAGAGAAGTTAAAAAAGAGCAATTGCAGCAGCCGAGGGAAGGAACCAGCCCCGAGCCCGTCCCCATCCCTTCAGGGCTCCGCAGGTGTCTTTCATGGAGCTGCAGATGCGGAGGAGAGCTGAGGATAGGGGCACACAGGGACTGGAAAAACACCGCTCGTCCCCACTGTCTGGTACAGAACAGAGTCGAGGGTGGGATGGAGAGAGAGGAAATGTTTCAGCTTATTTTTCTCTTTGCTTTTCAGAGGAAAAAGCTAGCCTTGCAAGTGCTGATGGACAACCACCCTGCATGCAGGGATGCTCCAGGCTTCAAATCATGCCTGGGAGCACATGGAGGCCAGGCTCTTCGCTCCCTGCCCTGGCGAGGCCCCAGCAAGGCTGGCTCCCACTGGAGGGTTTGCAAGGGGCAAGGCAACGCCGGTGCCAGGGCGGTGGGGGCAGGACAGCAGAGCCGCTCACAAACCCACAGCCCAACGCGCCGCAGCAAAGCACCCCAATGTGCTAAGCTGGTGCCTTGCCTGGTTGCTTTGGGGATAGGCAAGAGCTTCACTGGAGGAAAGCATCCCTCCCTGCCTTCATTTCTGAATTTCAGGATATTTTACAACTCTACTGACAGCAGCCAAGAACCCAGCGCAGTGTCTGCTCCCAGAACTGCTCCCTTTGCCACGAGCCTCACCAACCAGCCCTAATTCACTTGGGGAGCCCCAGAGCCCTGCCCCATTCCCAGGGGGAAGATGCCTCCTCCTGAAAGTGCTGTTTCTGGTCTGTCTTCCCAAGCCTTGTGCTGTCAGAGCACCAGTCTCAACCTCCTTCCTACAGCACCTCTCCTCCTAGAGCATCTCTGTTTCCCAGGGTGGATGCAACACTGCTTAATTAGCCCTTGCAAAGCTCTGGGTCCGTCGTTAACCTCCCTCCTGCTCCCAGTCCAGAGCGTGTTTTGCGGTGCCGCTGCAGCTCCGCTTCTGCAAAGCCCAACCGCAGCTCGGCAGCTACAGAGAAAGGAAAGAGCAGGCACAGGCTGCACCCAGACCCCGTCCCCTGCCATGCCCGGGGTCCTGCATGAGTTTGCCTTTGCCCAAGCCTGCTGGGAGGCAATTCACTGCCAAAAGCCCAGGCACACTGCATTTCCCTCTGCCTTAACCTGCTGGTACCCCACCGAGCAAGAGGCGGTGGGTGCACGGGGCTCAGCTCTCCTGCTGGAGGAGGCTCCCCCGCTCCACGCTGTCCCCAGCCAATAACCCCACAAGCTCCAGGAGAGCATCCAGTGCAGCCCTGAATTCCCGCAGCACCTTCCCTGGTGCAAAGCCATTTATCACCACATACAAACAGCTTGCTCGCTAAAGGCCACGCCATGACAAAACGCCAATAGGTGTATTTACATTCAATATGTCCCGCTAATCTGGCCTTCAGAAAGTGTCTGCTGAATCTGTCCTTTCGTTCCTGGGCATCACCTCTTTAATCAGCCTCTCGTTACTGATCACAGATTGATTTCAGTTCCAGTAGCTAATAGGTTTTCCTTTTAATTTTCACCATCACGTTTAATTAAAGCAAGGTGGGTCCGACCCCATCAAATCATATCAAAGTCTGTCTAAGCCCCAGGTGAGTGAAAAAACCAGCATAAATTATTGATTAATCTTTGTTCAGATTAATCTATCACTGCCTTTCCCTGGGCAGCATGAGGACGGAGCTCACGAGACTTTTGTCTTGTGGCAGCTGTTTTGCGGCTGCTGACGACATGGTGGTATCTCCAGCCAGGGAGGGATGGTGAAAACCTGCTCCCTGAGAGCATCGCGTCCCTCATCCCCTTCTCCCAACAAATCCCAGCCCTGGGGCAGAGTGGGTGCAGGCCTCACCCTGGGAGATGTTGCTAAACTTCCAGAGCTTGTTATCCTCTGGGAGAAGGATGCAAACCGCAGTGAGAAGTGGGATTAAAAAAATTATCCCCGTTTCTGCACAAAGCCCAGACTAAAGGCCCTTGGGCTGGAAGAACAAGTGGTTTTCCCCTGTCTGGAAGGCCCTGAAGCTGACGGTCGGCGGCAGAGATGCTTGGTGCAGGGAAACTCTTCTCCTCTGCCCAGCCGCCGCCGCTGAAACAGATTTCCAAATGATCAATGAAAACCACCACAAAGCTCGTACCTGGAGGCAGTTTTATGTCAGCCCGCAGAGGAGGTGAGGACCAACAAGAGGTGGCTGTGATGGGGAGAGAAAACCAAGCAGGCATGAAGGGAGGTGCCCGCTGCCGCTCAGGCACCCGGCGTCGGTGAGGTTTGCCCTGGGTGAGCACTGCCAGCGCCAGCCCCGAGCCAGGAGGATTTTCTGGCCCTCCCAGGCTGGGCAAGAGCCTGAGCTCAGAAATGATCCTGAAATGCTAAAAACCAGCAGAAACTTGGAGCGCCCGAGAGGTCCTCTGCGGCTCGGCCGGAGCCGGCTCCTCCGGCACTGCAGCAACCCAAACCCAGAGAGCAAACACGCCTTTCGGATTATGAATAAAGATCGAGCCAAGGCATCCCTCCCGCGCCCGCCAGCAGCCGGCTCTCCTGCCTGAATACTAATTGCTAGTCTAAGCGAAGACCTCTTAAATGCGGCTTTGGGGCCAGGGTCTGGAAAAGGCAATGGTGTATTTGCACCGTTTGGGGAAAAACAGGTAGGTTTGCTGCATCCAGAAAACTTCTGTTCTTGGAATAAACTTTGGATACTGCCAAAACCTGAGAGGGGTGAAGGGCTGGATAGAAATAGCTGGAGACTGGGGAGGGATTGCCAGCAGCATCAGATCAGCTTGTGAGTCAGCAGCATTAGCTCTCACCTCAACAAGCAATCTGCAAATTGTGCAAATCTGCTTTTCACAGTTCACCTCACCTGCTAAATGGCCTCAGATTTACAGCTTGGGTGTTCAGGCCCCAAAATGACTGAGTTAATGAAGAAGTGGAAGGGAGAGGGGAAATTAAAACAAACACACAAGAGTTTGAATTTCATTTGAGGAGATGGCAGCAGCCGTCCTGTGCGAGGGTTTGTGCCACACGATGCTCGGCTGAGCTCGTTTTGCTATTACATCCCCAGAAACACCTGAGACCAGTTCCTGAGCCGGGCATCCCTTTTGCTTCCCTAGCTTTCCACCTGCTTGCTGCAGCTGCAGCCCTTGCCGTGCAGGGGGACTCTTTGATCAGGTAAAGATTTCCAGTCTTTCTGGATTAAAATTCTCCCGCCATCAAACGCAAACCGGACAAGGGGATCAGTCTATGCAAGGAGAAGATGAAAGGAGCCGTATTTCCCCTCCTTTTGTAAATCAATACCGAGTTCCCAGTGGGATAAAAGAGCCAGCTCGGCTGAGGGGGGAAATTGCCTGGGAAGGAGGAGGCAGGAGGGGAATGAATCAGTGGAAAAAGCTACCCCAGGGTTTACCTTTAAAGTATTTTTAGCACTGAGCTCGGGAGAAAAAGCTACAACTGAATAGTTCAGAGCAGGACAAGTAGAGGACATCCACATGTCGTGGAGTTACCTTTGTGCAAAGGTCCTCAAAAGAAGAGCTGGGAAATGACGAGGGAGCTAAGGAGAGGAGAGAAGGTTGCGGCGGGTTTGGCTGCTTCTTGCGCTGAGCTTCTTGCAAGAGTGTGAAAGGAGGATGGTTGCTTTAAAGCATCTCTTGGGGTCTCACCCCTTGGCTTTTAGATCTTTAAAAGAAAATCTATTAGCTTTTCACGCAGGGCTGTGTGTGGGAAGGCAGCTGTTAGTCCCACATGTCTGATAGCTTGGTGTTCGGAAAGCCTGGGGTGATGCGCTTGATAATCTTCAGCATTTCATGAAGCTGTGCCACCATTTGGCCCCTTCAGTGCTGTCCTGGCCCCGAGGCTGAACCACCTCCTCTCTGAGCAAAACAAAAGCGCCCACGCTTTGCTGCGGGCCAGGTTTAATGCCAATCTATGCACCAGGGGTTTTTCCACGGGCACAAGCAGTCAGTCACCTTTTCCCATCGAAACTGGGAATGTCAATCCCATTACAATCCTTGATTCAAATGGTGTTTGCTCTCTTTCCAGATAATGCCATCTTAATGTTCTCCAACTGGCTACTATTAATCTTGCACCACAGACGGACAGATCATTATGAACGGGGGGAGCGGGGGGATCTGCAGCACAGATTGATCAAGCACGTTACAAAAAAGTGATGTGATTTATGCCTATATTACACCACATATTAGGATATTTCTATAAGCTGGTCCCTGAGCAAATACAAGTACGTGCCCCGCACACAACGGCATTGTTTCTTTAACTAGCTGTGTAAACACCACGTGGAGATACTTAACGGGATATAATTAAATCCTGGTGGTAGAAACACCTTCCTACAAACAGTGGCTGGCAAAGAGGACAGCCCGGTGCACCTCTAGCCTGTACTGGGGACCTGACACCTCCCCGCTGCCCCAGTGCTGCACATGGGGCGACGGAAGGGCTGTTGGGCTCCCCATGGAGTGACCCTCCCCCAGCCCTCTTCCTGAGGTCTGGACCCCCCTCTTCCCTCTCTTTCTCCCCCAGCAATACCAGGCTTCATTTCCTCTTCCCACGCAATGCAACTGTGAGATGAGCATCAAACAGTTTATCCCTTCTCATCTCCAGCGTTGCTAATCCCAGACCCCATGGACACCCCTCGGAGCACGTCACCTCGCCGGTGTCCCTAGCCGTCCCAGAGGCCCTAGGCACCCTCCCTTCTGCTGAGCCTCGCTCCTCCAGCACGTCCCGTGCTCGGACAGCGACCGCAGATGACACCCTTAGAGGTGTTATTAAATGGATGGTGGGATCCAGGCTCTTTGCCCAGACCCACCTCTGATCTCTTACTGCTTCAGGGGTTCACAGGTACCTACCCGCAAGCTACCTCTATTTTATTCAGCCTGATAAAGCATCTCCACTTGTCCTAGAGCATCACCTCATGAGGTTTAACAGCTGCTGCATTCCCTCCCAGAGATTGTTGCATTGCTGCACCCTGGGACCGGTCCAAGATCTATTGAAGCCAGTAGAAAACTCCCACTGATATCAATCAATCCAGGATTAAAAAGGGGTTGTAAAGCCTGTGATACCTCAGGGATGAAAGATAAAAATATGACTATTTTCAAAATTTACATTTTAAAGAAAACCAGTTTTCCATGACCAATAAAAGACCAGCATTGCTTGTTGCAATGAAAATCAGGAAATCGTTCTCGTCCTACAGACGCTGAGCACAGGGGGAAAGCTGCTGAAATCTAAGCACAGACCTGGAGGACGGAGTGGAGCCCATGTACCAAAACCCACTTCTGAACTCACGTTGAAGAATGCTACAAGCCAGGAGATTCTTCTCAGCACTGATCGCCTTGAGTGCAATAAGAAAGAATAGCAAATAAACGCTATTTTTTTTTGCGGCTTCCTCGAAATAATGGAGGAAGAGGACAAAATGCCAGGTATCCGAACATGTAAGTTATTTCTTTGGAATAGGAGCCTAGGAAGGAACAGCTTTATCTAAATTTGGTAAAACAACAGAATTGAAATGGCATTAAAATAGACCAAAACCATGTTAGTTCATGCTAACAGTCTTTCAAGAGAAAGTTTTGGTTGGCAGCACCAATTTAAAATGCACCTTACAAGTCACTGACATCGAGGTGGGGTTTCTTTTGTTTCTGCTTGGGGTTCTTTTTGATTTAATTACTTTGCCTTCTGAATGCCCTTTGGAAGCTTTCCTTTTTCCATGCTGTGTCTCTACTGAGCAGTGTTCACGCAGTGCTTGCGCAGAGCTCTTACGCACTATACTTGAGAAAAATAAAGTACATCCACTTTTAATCTCAACAGCTGAAGGCGTTACTTTTTCTTTATATCACCACTCTTTAATGATAAATATTTTCAGCGCTTCTGATAACCTGGATGAAGACGTATCGATTTCTCTACCTTGTCCTGTAAGGTGGCTTGTATTAAAAAAGAAACAACTCAGCTCTTTTCTAGCTCAGAGCCTGCTAGGAAAAGGCCCATATTTGACTGCTTTTTAAGTAGTGGTGAACCACCCCCCTTTCCTCATCCTCAAGAAAATCCTTTAAAAATGTTCTTGAATAGAAAAATAAATACTAACCTTTCTGCTGCATCTTGTAACAGTCCATTAACAGTAAAGCAACCAAAAGAATTATTAACAGCAGCAAACAAATTGGTTTGGAAACTGAGATGTCAAATGTGGCACTATACCCAAGGATTAGAGCTAAATTTGGGAAGAAAATGTACAGTTTTAAAGCGTCTCGAGCAAGTCGGGGAATTGCTTTCTTGCAGCGGGCAGTATCCCCTGCACACTTGCAAACTCTACTGGTATCAGCTGCAATGATATCTGAGAGCTCACCTCTCATTTCCCAATACAATTAACACAGGTGTCAGCAGACTTTGAGCAGGACTTTTCTTCCTTACTGATCACCCACTGCTCCTTTAAGGATGGAAAAAAAATATAATATCGCAGTAATTTTAAATGTTTCATAGCACAGCTTCTCCACTCTCTTACATCAGCAATTTGCAGTTTTAATTTCATGGATGTCTGTAATTATGTGAGTATAACGAGGAGCACAGTAAAAACAAAAAGAAAAAATCTTAAGAGCTTAGCAGCTTTACTTTTTGGCATGTTTTGTTAAATACTCTCAGTTTAATTTCCTCATGTTTTTCAGTAGGAGAAAAATATTTAATACAAAGAATCTAATTTGACTGTAATCTTCCACGGCTGTTGCCTCAAAACCATGTGCAGTCGTGGAAACTGCATCGAGTGGGAGGGTAAGATTATGAGCACGTCGCACATCAGCATCAGGCACTCCTCTCTCTAGAGAGGGGGAATTGTCATCCAAAACTCGCAGGTGAATTCACACGGCGCCTAGGCAGAACAGACCTTTACGTGAAGGACCGGTACGGTTTCTCTCCCTTCCCTTTGCTGGGCGCACATCTGAGTCAGAAAACCAGGTTTTAGGAGATGTAGGAAGAAGGGGTTTGGAAGCGCATGAGCATTTCATCAGAACAGAGTCACCTCTTGGCTCAGGAAGAATTTATCATGAGAGCAGGATTTATACAAGAGCTGGGTAAAAACTCAGAGAAAAAAAACAAGATGTAATTAAGCCTCCTGTTAAGGTCCTGTTTTAGCAATTCTTGCTCAAATCCAGCATTTTGAGGCCTCACCTGCCTCCAGCTCACCCTGACCCCAGGGGCTGGACAGGCTCTTTCATCCCTGCCCGGGGACCAGCTTTATTCCCTCCAGCGGCAGGCAGACAACAACCGGCCCCTCGGCAGAGGTTCCCTGAGTTGCCATTCTCATCTGACATTTCGCTTTCCTTCAGGTCCCCCGGCAGGTTCCAGCCTCTTCAGCCATAGGAACCGACGACTGTTGGCTGACTTTTTATCTAGCAGAAAATGAACGGTGTCCGCAGGTCGCCTCTCCCTGTAGCTGCTCTATATATTGCTCTGAACCAAGGGGAAGCCACAGCCCCATTGTCATTCCTGAGCCCTGGCTGATGGGACTTCAGCGCCTTATAAAAAAAGGCTCCTGCTTTCTTTGCAGCATTTTAAAGAGGGATCGTCAACAGTAGCGAGGCTATAAGGAAAGAGAAAGGGCTAAAAATACCTTAATAAAACCAAAATGCATGCAGGAAGTGCAGATGGTGAGAGACAAGGGCATGGCAGCGCTGCACAAGCGCAGGCTGCTTCTCCCCGCTATCACTTTTATTTTTATACCAAGGCTACGGTGAAATTTCCTGCTAATAATGCTTCACCTGCGGACGCCGAACGAGCAGCTTGTTGTGAAAACTCAATAGCTGAAATGTTGGTACCAAGGGTTAATTTTAATTGGGTACATAAATCCCAGCCTGCGTTGCTGTTTCACGAGTGTAACTCTTATAATCACATTCTCAATGCAAATATTTGTTCTCATGAATTTGAAATTATCTCACCATTAATATTTTTCACATATTTGTTGTTTTCTGGAAATATTCCTCAGCTGATTTGCAGGAACTTGTTGGAGGTGTTGAACAATGACAGACCCCAGCGTGGTGCACGCAGGCATCTTTAAACCCAAAATGTCTAGTCTCAGCACCTGAATAACAAAACATCTCCATCCTTGATCCCTCTGGTTTTCAGAGGAACATTTTGATCAGCACAAACCCCTCTATTACCATCTACAATGACTATTATTTTAAATTAGCCTCCTTATTAACATAAAAAAAGTAAATAAAATAAGAAATGCTTAGCTGTCCCTGAGTTCTCACAATTCAATGTACAATAACAGACCATTTACCTTCCCATACTTCAGGTTTTTTTAATCCCCTTTCATTTTTACGACACAAACCTGGTAATCAGGTATTAGTGCCACTGTTGAGCTTTACAGAGAATAAAATTCCAGATGATAAAACCCCAGTTGTTGCAAAGGCATCCACCCCCGACCCCCCGGAAGGCTCACCGCTCTCCTCATGTTAACGAGGAGCACATCTGGAGATGGCTTTTTTTGATCACTTGGTATTAAAAGGGGAGAAAAAAAGACAACCTCAAAAATTCTAACAAGTTCATGACACATACACGTCTTTATAGGAACTGATTATCTGATATTGAAATCAGAGTCCCTCCAAGCAAGAGAAGTGACACCAACCCCAACGACTCCAAGCCAGCTTTGTTCCCGGGCTGCTGCTCACAAAACAGCCAGCTCCATCCGTACTCGGGCTGCTTCCGACCAGCGAAGCACCGCAGGCAAGACAGCCGACTTCTGATGTAAAGGAACCCAGCTGAAGCTGACACTTCCCCTGTTTACTTGCAGAAAATCTCTTCTGAAGGACACCAGGTGAGCTTGGGAGAACAAAAGCCCTGCCTGGCAATGGTGTGCTCGTGATAAACCAGGGGAACTGGAGACTTCGGCAGGGGCTGTGGGGTTCAAACCCGGTGGAGGAGCCAGTGTCCACACGGAACTGGGGAAGGGAGTCCGGGACATGGATTAAGGTGCTAAACTCACTGATGAAACCTGCATTAAGATCCAGCTGTGAGGTTGATCTGTCACCCTATTGCGTGTATTTCAACTAAATCCATAGCACGAATCCGTACTGAGGTCACGCGGGCAGAGGTGCGGACGGCAATAGAAACCTTTCAGGTTTCCACACGGCGGTGGGTAACAGCTTTTGAACCAGACAGCCGAGCCTCCCGCTTAACCGCTTCGCTGTAAGCACGTGGAGCCACATCTCCCACCTCCCGGGGCTCGGCTCTTGGCGTGTATTGGTACAGAGCAAGGAGCAATCGGTTCCCAGCTAAATACTAGCACAAAGACTAGCCACAGGGGCATGAAGATGCCAGGTCCTGGCACTGCCTTTACACAAACCCCCCATCAACAGCGGCCTGGTTCCTTTGGAAGGTTTTGCTCGTCTTCGTAATTCACAGATCTGGAGACATCAGAACAAGCCGTTGAGCCAACACTCGAAATGAGGACCCTCGACACATGCTATGGTTCACCATTTGTGCCCTCATGACTCGGTGCTACCTAAAGGACCAGCACCTAAGACAGGACTGCAGCATCACTGCACAATGCAGAGCTCTAAGGCTTCCAGCGAGAGAGAAATATCCTGATATTTAAGCTGCATTTTTACCTTGAAAAGCAATTTGCAAACCCACGGAGCGATTCTGACAAACCTCACTGAAACCACATGTACTGAGTTTGCAAGGAAGATGCTTTTACCCACTGCCAGCCCTGGGATTCAGGTCAGATCAATCTCCTTTCTCTTTATTATCATCATCATCATTGCTTCAAAATGTTCTACAAGACAAACCGGGTCTCACGTATACTTGCAGGAACTCTTACGGTTTTCAGAGCACGCAGGCAGTGTTATGTATGAAACGTGATGAGCCTTCGGTGGGTTTAGCTGAGCACGTTAATGTGTGGTCCAAGAACCTGCAGAAGCGCAGCCTGGTACCCAGAGCCCAAGTGCTGTAGGTACGACCAGGGGTGCTGCGCTGCTGCGGTGGGCTTCCTCTCTTCTCAGCAAAATTTAAGGCTATTGGGAGAGACCAAAGAGGAAAGGCAAGCACTGTAAGTCTTCTTTAAGCCCTTCTCCAAAAGCTTGGGCAGGAATGATTCTGGCTTTGAAACAGGACTGTACCTAGCACTTCCCGCTCTCTTTTTACATTTTATGGGTTAATATTTTGACGTGGATTGCTCTCGGTGGCGCGTAGCTCCCAATTAACCGAGGGACTAATTCAAAAAATGCATTTGTTTCTAAGTAGACATTAAAAACTTCATAAGAAGGTAACAAATATACAAGAAAGGGAAGAGAAATAAAAGGCTTTGGTTAGAAAATTAAAGCTGTTTGCCATGGCTTGATGGCTTAATCAGTCGATCAATATTGTTCACAGGGCAGGCAGGGAGGGAGCCATGAGCTGTGATGAAAAATGCATGAGGGGACAAGGGAGACCTGGGAGTAGAAAATTAAAAAGTCAGCCCGTTACATTTGTCCAATATTGGCAGAGAAATTAAAGTGGTTTGGGGAGGGGTGCTGGGAGGGAAGAGGGGAGCGGGCTGCAATATGCACTGCATATCTGCTGCGAGTTCCATTCACGAGAGAAACTTTCACATTAATTAAGTTGCTTTCTTAGCAAAAAGATGGATTTTGTAACCTTTAGTACTTGCAAGCGCCAGAAGCACAGTAGGTGGGGTCTGGGAAACTAAAATGGGATTTCTTCACATCAGGGATGCAATATAAGACCGCGTGTTCCGAGTAGGGTAAGTGATACCAGGGTGATACTAGCCAGGGTGAGGCAACGCGCTTCTCCTGCAGCTGGGTGAGCTTAATGTATCGTTGGGCTAGAAACAACAATGCTGGAACGATGCAGCTCTGTAACACATACAACCCGAGCCACTAAAGCAGCACTGTTGTTTCTGCATGTAGATTAGTTTCCTTTACTCCCTTTCTCTCAAATTTGGCTGCCACCGATTCTGCAGTGGCGCTTGCCTTGCAGGAATAAGTATCAGGAGCAATGCAGTTCTAGAAGATGCTCTAGAAGAGGCGAGAGCCAACCACTCTTCAGGGATCATGGTCCTTGCTGTTTGCCTTAAAGATCTGAGCAGTTTTAAAAGCTGTGACAAACTCCAATGATTAAAAAAAAAAAAGCAAGGTTGCTCATCCTGCAATTAAACTGTTTTTTGTCACCCATCCCTTTTAACCAAGGGTTGAAAAGATAAATAGTAGCGTCCAGTAACCAAGCTACAAAGCTGAGGAAGAACACCAAAGTGCGGTATTGCGAGAATGGCTTTTTAGTTAGAAGCGACCTCCCTGAGTGAGCTTCTGCTTGGCTTGGAAACCCACATCTCCGTGATAATCAGGCACTGGCCACCCGGCCCTCACATCTCCAGGACAATAAGCAGAGACAAGCACACACTGTATCCAAACTGCTGAAATTAATGAGCTTTAGAAAAATTTAGACAGCTGAATTCCACTCCCCAAAATGGAAATATTCCAACCCATTGCACTTCAAGGCTTGCAGGGATAGAAACCACTGTTTGTCCCAGGGCCTCTGCAAGGGGAGAAGATTCCCTCCTGCTGCAGTTTTCGGGGGGAAGGAACGCCACAACCAGGTTTGCATCGCGCTTCTGTAAGACAATTTTTTTTGTACTGAGGTACATACAGTGAATTTTATGACCCTCCATCAGGCTCGCCAATTACAGGTTTAAAATTTCAGGCTCAATTAACACACAGACTGGCTGATGCTGTTTTCTGCAACTAATTACCTCCAAGCGCCAAGACATGATTCCACATACAACACTTTTGTGAACTTCAGGATTTGCTTTCTACACCATTATTTAAGTATAAACAGAATGGAGCAGACAGCAGCGCCTAAAGCAGGTTGGATACCGTATTATGACCTTTTCATTAACCAAAAAAATAAAAAAAATGCTTACACTATCAGAAACCCAGGCCTTCTAATTAGTACAGTAACAGGATGGATAGCAGGGCTGCTTATTTACAAGACTCGCTCTCATCTCAGATGCACACGTTGTTCTGTCTTGGGTGATCTTTGTACCGACAAGGCTACTTGGGTCAAGTAATAGAACGACAAGTTTTCATTAGGTAATTCAACTGCAGCTGGATTTGAAACGGCCATTATCCCACTGCTACGGGCATGGATCTGTTCCGTGGTTGGGGAAAAAAAAATAATGAAAAGAAGCTGAAAAAAGAAAATCTCACTTACCAACGTCCTCAAACAAATGTGTGCTCGTTCTTCATACACAGTGTTGTGCCTCCAAAGGAAGTCATAAACATGTATTTTCTTTCAAGTTTCTCTTTTATACGAGCCGGTCTTGCACAGATTTCTATACCTAGAAAGCTGAAATTCCCACATCACAAGCTGTCCTCACAGGAAGGAGCTGTTGTCTTTGGGAGCTCAGTCTTTTATGTTACCAGCAAACACAGTGAGTTTAGTATCAGGCAAGTAACAGGGTGATACTCAAGTTCCTTCATTGCTCAGTTTCCACAGCTGTGAAATGGGCTGTTTCATAAATGCTGTAGGATCAAATTAAAAGAAGCAGTTGAAAAATCTCTGCACACCTTATTTTAATCAGCTGGAAAAAAAAAAAGAGACCCTCCCCTTCCTGCCCTGTTTTTTTGTCCCCTTCTTTTTATTAAACTTCACTCAACCTTCTTTGCTGAAAACCAAACCAAGCCTTGCTACCACCAAAGCCTCCAAGAAGGGCATCTTTTCTTTCTGCATCAGAAGATTTTTACACAGGCAGAAGGAACCTCAAAAATTAGTTTGCAGCACTATACCTGAATGTCAATTTACTTGAAAATAACTGAGTGACAAAGCTCCTCCAGACCTCCCCATACCAGCTCCCAAAAGCAAGCTTATTACCGAAGCCTTTGAGGCTTGTAAGGGAAACAAGGGTGCACTAGCGGGAATGACAGCTGAATTACTCAAATGGGCTATCAGGAGATGACAGATGAAATGTACCGTCCTCAAGAAAATACCAGAGAAGACACTTAACCCGCTGCAGCCCCAGGCCAGTGAGCATTCAGCTGGGACAGGACCAGGGAGACCTTTCTGGTCTTCGGGTGACGGAAAAATGGCTGGGGCTCTGAGGAGCTGAACGCTCTCACCCATTCCAAGTGCAACAATTACTGGGAGGGATCTTACCCTTTGCTGGCGCGGTGCATGTAAATTTTAAATCATTTAGGAAACATGCTGTATGTGTCTGGGCTGCAGAAGCTGTGCTTTAGGGCTGAATTATTTTACTACTTTCAGTCCCAAAACATGACAAATTATACACACTGCCACTGCTCATCACATGTTTTCTAACCACTTAATACATGCAGATTTTGTTAACATTTTTCATTACAATTTTAGTAAAGGGAAACATCTGTTTCCCCCTGCCTCAGAAAGTACACTGCATCCTCCAAGCTGCCACATGCCTTTGAAATTCCATGTTTAATCAACTCCATAATCTCTTCCAGAAAAAGACCAGCACTTGGATAAGCAGCCTTGCAACAACAACCCCCCCCATCATATCAGCATCCATGTTTAAATGCTTCCAGTTTTTCTAAACAAAAGAGCAGTGTTGAAAAATCCACAACAAAACCAAGGATTTTGTTATCAAATAATGAAATAAATAGCACAAATTCTGGAATATAAAATTTATTTCAAGCATATAAATGTCTTCAACATTGCAAATTCTGTCACAAAACACAAACTGTACACAGATATTTTTACTGAGGTTTAGAATAATGATTATTACTGTCTGATCTCCCAAACATATCATTTCAGCATCAAGCGATCACACACGGCTTCTTACCATCTTCAAAATACATTCGTCTCACGTGTACTTTCCAGACTAACGTCTTTTAAATAGTCAAATGTACTAGCACAACCTCACTACTTAGTACAGGATGAAAGGTTCAGAAATGGAACCACCTATTAAACCATTAGCTCTCTTCCGAGCCCAACTGATTGTTCACTCCTCGCATATCAACAGCTGAACTGGGCTACTATTGCCTGCAAGTGTCATGAAAAGCTTCAAGTGTTCGGAAATCCCTCCACGTGGGTGGCAGGCCATCCTGCAGAAACTTTCCGCAGCGCTGGCATGGAGCCTGGAACAGCTTTATGTAACTTCTTAACCAGGTCTAAGAGGAAAAGAGAAAGAAATTGAGAAAACTGGATATGGATGTTCCCCTTTGTCATCATTCTTGTCAAACAGTGATAGCAAGGACAGAGAATGTACTTTGGCAAGGCCCCAGTGAGATATACAGTGATTTTATAAACAGAAACATGCCAAAGATTACAAGGTCACTGTAGAGCTGAATTCCCACTTTATTAATCATCTTTTGCTTTTTTAGTCACTTAAGCAAATTTGTTAATAGAAATTCATGCACTCTGAGCAGGAGGTATTCGCAGCTAGAGAATCATGATGGAAGGCAAGTATTGTAACGCTCTTCATATTTTTACTGGAACATAATTGTTCTTGATGGGTACCTTCTTCAACTGAATATTGGATTGTCTCTTCCTATGATCATCTATCACACCCCTGCTGCAATCATACTGTAACGGTCTGAGCTCTTCATAGCTGAAGACATAAGGACTTTCACAGCAAGATAACTAACTTCCTCTCTAATGCAATTTTAAGATCAATACTCACGGGTCATAAAAATACTGTACCTTTTAAAACCTGATTACACTGATAAATATATATACAAAAGGCTAGTGCTGAACAACACTAGTAAGTTCAGGTGTTCCTAGGTAAAGTTCCTGCCTCTAAAGCGGATTGTTCCCATTGCCATACATAGCAATGAGCATTACATAACTCAATTCCCAACTCAAGGAGATACACAACTAAAAAACACCTAGACCAGCAGATTTATACTGTGAAGGATGCACATGAATCTTGTCATTTAAAGTCCTATTGAATTACACCGATAAGAGAAAATTGTTCTCTGAAGAAGAGGTCAGACGAGTTTATTGAAACAAATCCTTCCATCTTCATCAGAGCCTTCTCTATAGCAACCAAGCCTTTGGCCGTCAATAACTCTCCTCCAAAAGAACTAGATCTTCTCTGGGTTTGGCAGTAAATATGGGGACAAGGGCAACAGAACACTACAAGTAAATTGTTGTTATTTACTTCAGCTTGGATGGGCTTTGTTTGCACTACAGAGAAATCGAATTTTCTGAGCCATAATGCAAAAATAGGTAAATGAAGTTAAACTGTGCACTTGAGACATCTGTTGAAAGGAAAAAACCAAAAACCCCACACCCAACCAAATGTGTTCTTCATTCCCGTCAGAAAATTAAGGCTTCACTACATCCTGTCATGTGGATTGCACAACTGACATGTGAAAGGACCAACATATTGACACTTCTGGTGTACATCTGGTTTTGCTTTGTTGAAAGTTTTAGTAGTGTTTTATCAAATCGATACGGCAGGTCCATGGCTTAAACAAACGTGCTACCCATTCTATTAAACATTAATTTTCAGAAACATGTTGAAACATGGATTTGACCAGTAAGAGTTACTTTCACCTTTCAAAACCCATTATTTTAAGATGCACTCCAAGAGAAGAGATCTTTGCAAATCTCTCACCTTAGTGGCCTTTTTATTAAATAAACAAACCAGCACAGCAGGTAAGGGAGTCTGACTGCTCTGAAGTAACACAGTGGAAATAAAAGACATAAAAGACCCAAAGCTACTGTAGACACCTGAAGATTGTGAATGGCAAAATTAGATGTTTGTTTTTAAAAGCATCAGTTACATTGCTCCAGGTGAAGGGGTAACGTAAGGGAAGTTAAGTGAAGGAAAAGTCTGAAGAGCAGAGAAAACTCTCCCAAAAGCCTCCTCTGGGAGACTGCAGCAGAGAGCACAGCAAGAGTCTCCACTGCCAAAATTCATCTTGGTAAAAGGAATTTTGAGTTATAAACCCTTGTTCTCACCCTCTGATTAACAGGGCTGCTTATATACAAGTTTGTTTCACAAATAAAATTCTAAATACAAGCAGAATTAAAGGTGAGAAGCAGTATTTGATTAATTTTATTCAGTAAGAAAACAGCAGAATACTTCAATAAGCATTTCCTCAATTCCCAAAACGACCTGCTGTTGTGCTGGGCGAGTACATGCAATTCCTTAGTTGGGGCTGAAAGTGGGTACAACAAAATGGACTCCTCCTGATCACGTTCCTCCCTCTCATCATTCTCCAAATAACTCTCATCACTTCCCATATTGGGCAAGCTGACAAGCAAGCTGCCTCAGCTGGAGCACACTACCTGGGAGTTCCCTCTTACTGGGGAACTTCCAGTGGAGCAGACTTTCTACACACAGAACACAACTCCTTGCACAGTATGAACAGTGTGAAAGGGCTGCACCGTAGCAAAGATTTTGGTTGAGAGAGTTTTTCCTACTGTCTTTAGAGATGACCCACAGTAGCTTTGCAAATAGGAATCATCAAGCAAATACTGAGACCTGCGACAGAAGAACCATACACAGCTCAGTCTTCCAACACCAATTATCCCAGGGTAATGAGAACGAGCTCTTCATCCTTGTCCAAGTATCAGATACAAAGAATTACAGTAATTCTCTACTGTCTAGCTTGTTTAAATAGAGGAAATTACAACTGCATCAGAACTGCCTAATGCCAATCACTGTAAGCATACTGAAGTCTATCTGGAAAAATGTATTTTCTAATACACTTACCATGAAAGATCTGACTACCACATCTGGCATTTGAGGCAGCTGGTAGTGCAATAGAGCAGTGGTCGCATGATCTGTCACCTGGACCAGACAAAAGGAAAATATACACTTATTCATTCTGTATTTCAGACCGAGCGGTGTTAATCTGCAGGAAAACAGTATAAATTCCACAGGGAAGTAGCAAACCAAGGATTACATGACTGTGAAGACGCTCTCAAAGTCATTTTGCGTACCTTTTAATAGCTAGCTCCCTTCCTCCTGCCAACTTCATACAAGAATCAGCTGAAGCAATCATGGTAAATAACTTTGTATGCATACAGTAAAATCAAGCGCACCTTTGGAGGTTCATAAACATGATAAAAGCTAATAGTGTTGGTAAAAGAATCTAGACTGGTAGCAAATGTGAGCCAAGTGATGAGGAAGGTGTCCAGCTCTATGCTATGTG
Source organism: Anhinga rufa (assembly GCA_013400875.1). Taxonomy (NCBI): domain Eukaryota; kingdom Metazoa; phylum Chordata; class Aves; order Suliformes; family Anhingidae; genus Anhinga; species Anhinga rufa. The sequence goes on from VZTV01027515.1 coordinate 18,223, forward strand.
GAACAACACTAAACTAACATGCTTCACTTCCCACTTTGGGCTACCAACCCAGCTGTAAAAAGGGGAAAAAAAAAATAATCTTCTGTACCATATAAAATAAGAACATCCCTAGCAAATAATTTGCCTAACTTTCAAATGCCTACAGCACAAGAGCAGAATCTGTGCTTCTGTGATTGAAATCCCATGTATTCTGTGAAATCATAAACAAGCAGGCACTAAGCAAATCATATTAGAGGAAAGCACTTCTGTTTTCTCTTTAAATGTTCCCATTTTTTCTTTCGTCCTTTTTTTTTTTTTAGTAGAATATATTCCCGCACTCTATGATGATTTGCTCAACAAAAGAAAAAAACATCGTCAATAATGTAGCTAAATTAATTAGTTCTGGAAAACTAACTTTTAGGAACAGAGGTTAAGACTTCAAAAAACAAAACAAAACAACAAAACACAAACCCAAGGCTTTGGTTTTGGTTTGTTTTAGTGAAGAAAATATAAAAAAAAAAGCAAACAAAAACCCCAGAACCAACCCAAACCCAAAAAACACCCCTCTGCCCCCCTCCCAGTGGGATAAAATACCCTCAATTGAAACCGCGTTTTTACAAAAAAATGGGTACACTCCATTTTTAATGGGAAAACTAATAATATTTAACTCCTATAGTCCTATTTCAGGTTGCTTACGTTGAACAAGCAGGAATCAAGTGCTCAGTTTCATTTCCTCTGAAACCAGGAATCAATTAATATGATTATGGTTTATGAATACTTACATCAGTAAAAGATTTCTGATAGAAAGCTTTTTAATTTCCCAGACAGAGCCATAACAATATCTTACATCTGGGAATTACAGCTAGCCAGAATACATATAAAATGTATATTTATAATAACAAGAATAATGAAAGAAAAAAAATCAGGAAAACCAACCAATGCTTTGATAATTTTTTTAAAATCACTACCATTTTTAAATTATTCTGGAAGGGGGCACTTTCTGACAGCTATGATACAATTCACTAAGAGTATGCAGCCTGTCAGCTTCCTGAGTTATTAGCACAGTCAACAGCTTGCTTCTTCTCAGAAGTTCTAGGCTTAATGCAGAAATTATTGGCAAAATTCTTGGGGCTAGACTATTAAAGAACTCAAGACGACACAACCATGAGAGCTCTTTCGCATCTTCTAACTTGGAAACCTATTAACAGTCCTCATCAGTAATATCAAAGCATCCAACAAACAATGTGATTGTCTAGTTAGTGATAAATTGCATTTCCTAGTTTTAACATGGAGCAGTAGTGCTCTTCTCAGGGCTTGTCGATATATTTCCCAGGGCTTGTCTATAAACTATAGTAAATTTTGAGTAAGATAAAGTGTGAACTGAAATTACAATTGCTATTCCCAGCTAACTCAACTTGTTCCTAATTTGTATTTAGTCTAATTCAGCAATTTGAATTGTGCTGAAGCGCTCCAAACTTTCACTGGAGAAAAAGAGGCTTATGCTTGAAACTATTCAGGGAGACGAATCTGTAAAAGATATATTCCTGAATAAATACATGTATAGACAGGCTCTAATTCACACCATACAAACTTCCTCCGCAGAACACTACATGAAATCAGTCTGCCCTACGCTGAATCCAGTTTTAAGTTATACTACAATTTTAGAAACAGATTCTGCTCCCCATCATTCGTGCACACGCCTAACTCCAAAAGCAGCTCCATTCAGCACGAATACGGACATGAGATTCTGACATTTGGAAGGGAAAACTTTTGGGGCTGTGCACATTCTGGCGAGTTTGCAAAAATATTCACAAGATGGACCTCAGCCCACTTAAGCCATTTATATGTTACCATATTAAAAAAAATAGAAATAATGTGATCAACAGTGCATTAATAGCACTGCATAACTCAAACCAGTAATTTCTTTTAAGCACATCTCATGTAGCGTCCAGAAATGACTATAATCCAAGCCCGAGTAGCTATATAAATTTTTTTCTTTTAAGATGGTGCTTTTATAGGATAGTACCAGACATGTCAAAGAATAGAAAGTTCTGAAGATATTTATGAGCAGCCGCTCTCCTTCTGCTGTATTTCTACTTCTAACAAACTGTATATTTGTTTCCTGAACAACAAAGTTGTTTTCTCTTGGCACTGAAGAAAGTTGCTTAAAAAAAAATACAGCTATTAACAAATTTAAATTGACTGGCCACTTTAGCAAAGTTGCACATATGCTGTTCCTATTGTAATGTAAAGCTAATGAGATTCCACAGGGAGATAAAAGCCATCCCAGCCCTGCTAGAACACTAATAACGTTTTCCAAACAAAAAGGAGGCGATTTCTACCATAAGCAAGCGCTGATAAAGTGCTTCTAAAAAATACCAAAGTGGGTGTCAAATCTGAGGAAGAGGAGTAGGGGATGACACCCCCCACTCCAACCCAGCAAAGAACGTGATGTCAAACAGAAAAGAGCTGGGCAAATGATAAACTGGCCAGTGCATGGGAGTGAAGGAAGAATTAAACTCCCCCCCCCCAAGATAACAGAGATGATGAGAGAAAGCACAGACTGGCCAAGATTTAAAAAAAAAAAAAAAAGAGGTAAATAAGGAGGTGGGGGCAGGGAAGAGAGATGATCAATACCCAGCTTTACTAATGGCAATACGATTTCACACCAAAGCAAAGCAAAACAAACTGCATACGCGCCAGCTCACTTAAGGGACACACTTCTTTTTCCAGCCAAGCTGGAATCACAAACTAATTTATTCTGGGTGTAGGATGGCATTTTGTACATTTCAGGGTTTTATTTTATTAACTTCACTTTTATTGCTCTACCTTACCTACTGCTACCTCAGTTATTGGACACTTTCTGATTTCTCTACCTCTTTTTATATGGGAACATATTCAGGAGAGCACACATTGATTGGGATAGCTGTTGCTCTGGACCTTGAAATAGATTTTCAAGAGATCTTGCAGAAAAGCTCAATATTTCACAATTCATATATTGAAAGGCACTTGGAATTTTTGTTGGAAAAAAAGGCAAGACAAAGCAATCTCCTGAAGCACTATTTTCCTAAATAAAATTGCTATTGTTTAACTAAGCACTTTGAGACAGAGCAAAAGAGACTTCAGTTACATGGGAAAAAAAATTCTGGCAAAGAGACTCAATTTGAACAAGAAAATATCCCTTCTTGTTAATAGTTAATTGTATCACCTGAGACTTTTTTTCTCTCCTTTTCGCTTCCAAATTCAAGTTGACTATAACCACATACTTTTAAATGCATCTCTGCTCCCTTGTCTAGGGCACTGTATACATCAGGAATACAAACCAGACTGATACTGGATCAAACCTAATCTTCATTGCGACTTTGTGCAAATTAAATCCTACGTACTTGTCACTCTTGGCGAACAACCAGGCCCCAGCAGGCGAGCAGGGCTGTCTGGGTACCGGCCCGCTGCGAGAAAGCACCTGCTGAGCCCACACCGCTGCTCTGCTCTGCGGCAGAGCGGGGAGACACGGACTCCTGACTTTCGCCTCGCTGCCGACTGCTCAGCTTGCCTGCTCGGTGAAGTTATAAATAGCTCGTGAGACCAACACCTGGCGATGAGCAGAAAACAAAATCCCTGCTATTTGTCTCAACCAAGCCAACACCAGTCAGCATTCCCAAAACTGAAAATTCATTTAAAAAAAAAAAAAAAGCATTCTACAATTCACAGGTTGAAAAGCTGAACAAGTGTTCTTCTAACTGGAGTAAGAAGCACAACAGCAATGACCTATGGTATAGCTTTGCTCCACCACAGACTAGGTATGTTCCATAGATGTATGAAGCTGTACCTGGCCTAAGAACTAGAACATAGAAATAAAACATCACACGAGCTGCGTCTCTCTCCTAGTATTTTATCTCACTGCCAGTAAACATGCTTTTCAAAAGTAGGTGCAAAACTTCCTTAAGAGTCATAACTTTCCTTGCCACTTACTTATTGGTTTATTCCCTCAAGTATGGCACTGACAACTCCATCTAATATAAAGGGATTCTCTAAATCCCCCAAAAGATTTTTTTTTTTTTTTTTTTTAAACCCTGCTAAGTTCATGGCCTTAACAGTAGCCTGTAACAATGAGTTCTGGAGGATGATCACAGCACTACAAGAAAAAAAAAAAAAGGAAGTTATTTTATTAGTGTTTAGACCTTTTATAATGTGGAAAACTGCACAAGGGCCTTTGTTCATTTCCAAGGATTCCCATTACTCAATCTTCTCTCCAGAACCATGTCTGAGTCTCTCTGGAGGGAATCCGGTGCACGGAACCTGGTGCCCGAGAGGCACTCGGAAGGATGATAGATGGTACCTCTATGAACAGGACTGATGAACTCCACACAAATCCTCTACACACCCTTCCCCATTCCAATTCAGTAAAGCAGACTTTTCTGAAGTGTAGGATTTATCACTTGTTTTCAGAGCTCACAGGGTGTTTAAGTTTTTATTTCACTTGTTCTGCTTATTTGGACTGGGTCACAGAGATATATTTTGCCTAAGCAGGTCTTTGAACAGGGCCAAGCACTGATCATGCACAGGAGCAATCATGCAGGTGACCCTGGAACAGTCCATCTCCTCTCCTTGAACAGACATCATCAATAGCCCAGCATTTGTCTCATGCATGCATTCATCCTGCATGTGATTTTATTCTGAGATTATTGACAAGAATACATCTTCATACATTACAATACTTATGTGCCCTTGTAGTGGTGAAAATGGTGCTCCCGAGTTCCATCGCTTTGGGATCACACAGCTTACGAACAGCTGGACAGGCACAAACAGCTTCTCAAAGTTTAGGTTAAAACATGCCTTGGGAAGAAGCATATCAAGCCGAAACAAAAACAGTTCACGGCATGCTAAAATTGGTAGACCATTTAGGTGGAAATAAGAATGGGACTCCGAGATCAGAACAAAATGTACGGGTTGAAAGCCTATGTAGATGACTTAAACAGTCAAACCGATCATATTACACAGCAAAACCAGCTATGCTACTCTTAACTGAGCAGCTCGACAGATGAAACAGTTAATGTTTGACACCACCTCCCATTTTGATCTACTCATAGCAGTTCACTATTATATAATTTTGCCTCTTTTTTGAATGCAAAGCTATGAATATTGCACCATTCTCTACAATACATATTTTTTTTAATCCTCTGCACAACAACCTGGAATTATGCAGCCCTCAGATACACTCTTCTTCCCACCAAGATTTAAGCCCCAAAATATTTCCTTATTTCCTGTTTTGTTCCTCCTCTTGCGCTAGTGGATCAAGAGACATAAGGTGTTAAAATAAGGAGGTTTAAGATCAAAACAGTTGCCGCTCCTGCGGAGTTTAAATGTCAGACCAACGTGGAAGTCTGAAAAACCTTTTCTTTGCTCCTTGTGCTTTTGCCCTTTCAGCCTTCCCTCTCTTATTTCCCAGCTCCATTCTCAGAACCTAACCCTGCTGGTGGATTCAATGCCTATAAAGCTTTTTCACCCCAGGACCAGATTCAAGGAGTCTCCAGGGAACTTAGAAAATGACTGTACACTTTAACAGTAATGGGCCCTCTGGGAGCCGTCCCCCATCAAATTATACACACTCGGGTATCCTGCCTAATAAGAAGGAGAGAGAAAAGGCTTGCTGACACAGCCAACGTTTGCAAACAAAAAGTCAGGTCAAATTTAGCTTTGTTTGACAGGGTTGGATTGAAGATCAGAGGTCCCTGGTCCTTAACCTAGAAAGTCATGCTGCAACCCTGTGAGAATTTGACAGGCCTGCAGCTACCACTGGCAGGTATCTTGTGAGCTCCAGATGTTGTTATATTATCATTTAAGACAGAGTTGGAGAACTTGGTTCAGCTTTTAAAGAGAAACGGCCCTGCCCTTTGGAGGGATGATTGATTTTACAGTATTAAAGGCTGTAGAGCTGGAAGGGCTACCCAGCCTCCTTGGTGGGGGCAGTTACCCATCCGCGTTTTCCCTTCACAGCACAGCACTTCCACATCACGTTACTGGTGACTGCCATGAGAAACATGTTTCAGGAACATTCAGTTATGCTCTGACACGTTTGCTAATGATTTTCTAATGGCACGACAACATTTGTTCTGAAGATCCTGCAGTACAGATCCTACACTAGCAACAGAGTACCGCGGCTCCTCTAACACTATTTTATCTACTTCCTTTATTTTGCTACTGCGACATCACTATTATTGGGTATTATAAATGGATGAAAGTGCAGCTTCAGAGAATAAAGAGAAAACCAAACCAAGCACAGCTCCAGAGAGAGAAAACTTACTATGCTGAACCACAGCATTTTCTATCATCTGTTTGAAAACTTGATTTAGGTCCTAGCCTTAACTTCTTTAACTATCAGCTCAATAGTACAGAATCTATTGATTAGAAAGTACCATCACCTTGCATTTTTATGACATTTTTCATGCAAGAATCTGAGAGCACCATACAACCAATTCAGCAATAGCTCCTGTGAAGCCAGCAAGTATTACCCCAGCCTAAGGGATGCGGAAAAAGGGATCCAAAGAGATGTTAAGTTGCCCAAGCTAACACAGTGACAGAGATGGGAACAAAGTGTATAACACTACCATAAAAAATGCAGACAGCTGTTCAGCTGGTCACAGGCAACACTTTCTCCTGCACTCTTTTCTTTCTGGGTGGTTTTTTGTTTTGTTTTGTTTTGTTTTTATAAATATTATGCATTTGGTATTATTTACAGAGAGGGAACTGGAGAACAGGAACTTAATATTCAGGCTGCATCACATCATTTTAGAGAATTAGGAAGAAAATAAAGATCCTTATTTATCCGTAATGCAGCCAACACAGGCAGCAGTAAGAGGGGCATTTCACATTTTCTCACTAACCTCTTCCACTTTTGGTCTGAAGGTCTTCACCTGGACCTGAAGAGAAATTTACTCTATGTATTTATGCTCCCCAAGCCCTTAACTTAAACTTCTAAACAAAGTGTACATTTATTCTACTCTGTTATCTTGCACAGACAATTAAAATTACATAATCAAATCCCTATGATTTATTATAATTTAGCAGAAATTATGGCAATATGACTTAACCCTTCCAAGTTATTCTAAATCAAAACATCCAGGAAGACATTCTCATGCCCAAATGAGCTTACAACCAAACACACATGGGGAAATTGAAATGATGCACTGAATTACAGAACCTTCAATCTATTCCATTGCAAAAATAACTTTAAAGCATACTGATAAACAAGTTACTAAGATATATGCTGTTTTACTTCCCGCCCTATTACCCTACTTGACACTAAATATTTTTGACGAGAAAGAAAAAAAGAAAGAATATTTAATCCACTAATCTCTTGGGTAAAGAATCAACTGCAGCAAAATTTTGCTTTAATGCTAGGCAGAGAGGGAGAGCAACCAACCTCCCCAAAAGCTGTCCTTTGATCTCTAGCAGGTTAATATCATAGGTCAAACATCTTCCCTTCTGACTGCATCCGAAATCTTGGTGGGAAGATATACGAATACAGCCAATATGCCATACTTTTGACCCCTGCTTTTATGCCCTTTCGAGTCCCTGACCCCCAATTTGTTACACAAACTACAAAAGCAGATGAAAGGAAGCTAGCGCACTAGCTGGGGACTCGGGCTCCTTGAACTGTGGATTGAAGGTAAGGAAACAGGAATTCAGACCCAGATCAATCTGAACATACAGCATTTTGACAAAAGGCCTTCAAAGAGAAATCTCCTCTTCCCTGCCTGGAAAATAGCAAGATATAGATCTTTCCAAAACACACTTTAACCTTCTTAGTACTTTTATGCTTACTGCTCCCATTCTCTCATCGGTCTTTTCTTACTTTCCGGAATGGCATTCATTTCACAAAGTTATTCCTTTCACTTACACCATCATGGGAAGAGAAGCAGGCAAAATAACGCCACGGAAAAAGTTTCCGAACTCATTTTGGAAAGCGAGTTCTAATGATTTATTAAACTCAAGCTGCCAGGAAAGGGGGAAAACCAAAACCAATGAAAACAACAAAACAAAATCCAAATGAACCTGAAATAGTCCTTCCCCTCCCCCAAAAGATTTAAACTAAAAAAAAGAGTACTTGAAGATTCCTCATGAAATTTTAAGGCTAGAGTAGTATTAATCTTCAATTTCCTATTCCAAACTATGGACTGGAACTGTGATGGGAAATAAATCCAAATTATATAATAGCAGAAGTGATCTCCTTTTCTACTCACAGTTTTCCATTATTACAGATTATTGTTTGTTACCTGCAAGTTGTGATGACAAAGGAGTAAGTTCTGAATTCTTTTACATAAGGACCTACATATTTAATATAAACTCCATATATCTCCTATAGGCATTATGTAGAGAGAAATTATGTGAGTCTTACCTTCTGAAAAACTTGATAGTTGGATTTAGACCATATATCAAGCTACAGTAGGAGAAAAAAAAAAAAAAAAGAGTTATATATTACCGCATGTGATTATGGAGAAAAAGAAGCAAAGCAGCTGTTCAAATTAAAAGAGCAGGCAAACAGGGCTATGGAGACATATTTCTCTGTTCAGTATTTTGACCAATTACCTTTACCTGTTGCAATCCAAGAAAGGCTATTAATAATATAAGATTTCCTCTGTATTACAATGAAGAATGAACATAGTTCATCACAGATTAAAAAAAAAAATTATGTATACAAGACCTGTTGAATTAACGTGTTCTCTTTAAAAAAAAAAGAAAAATCTTCATTTGTATGGGGTTGTGGCTGATCTATGCAAATATTCATCAGCTTCAGTCTGCTTCTAAAATGAGGGCATTTTTACTAAGCTTATGCTTGTCTTCTGTCTGAATAAGTGATTCAGTTACAAATGACACAAAGAACGTTTAGCTGAATTAAGCCAAAGCACTAGTCTACTGGGGGTAAATAAAACATCCCTTAGGAAACCGCATTTACATTTGCAGACAAAAATCACACTGAAAGAGATTTAGGGTTGTAGATAATTGTACGTATCCATGACTTATATGTGTACTCAACTACAGACAAACTGAAAGAACAAAATTGAAATAAGTTTTATTAACACCAGAAACCAGAAGGTAAGGCTGTCCTTGTTAAACAACGGAATGGCTCACGCATTAAACAATTTCAACCGACACGCTAATGCTCTTTTAGTCCAGCCCTGTGGAATATCTTGTACTCTGTCAAGAAAAAGCACCAGGGAAAAACAAGAGGAATTTCCTTCAATCCCAGACTTGCAAATCACTCTTTTCTACAGATGCCACTGTACTCAAAAATTCCATATGCACAAAACCTGCCACAGAAAAGTTGTTTGCTACAGCATTAACCTCAGGAATCTCAGCCTAGCCAAAAGAAAGTAATTTTTTTGAGTGAATTTATGACGCAGGGATAGCTCCTCTAGTGCTTGATAATATGGTCAGACATGCTTTCCCACAATGGGGGTTTGTCTCCTTAAAGTACACCTGATCATTTTAATTCTGTCTTAGGGTAGTGCCCATAAGCTCTAGCTGAATTTACAAGTCTTCTAAAAGGCACAAAAATTTGAGTCTGAAATGAAGGAAGCCCTATGAAGTGAGTAAAACACACTAGAGGGGGATGATGAAGGAGAAGGGGAAGGATGCTGAACCCAAGTAATTAATTCACCTAGTTAAAAAGATTCAGAATGCTAAAAGTTCCCATTCTTTTAGGAGTATCACTGTTAAGTGGCCCAATTCTAAATACTGGTACAGAAGTGACTCTTGAATCCCCAATCCGCAGTCTCGACAGGAGGCTATGTTAAAGAATTTAACAATCACTTCAGGATAGATGTTTCACGGCTTAGTAGCACCGACCTTGCCGTAAGACAAAAGGCAGCTGATGTCTTAATGCCTTTTCCAGGTTAGGTGAAGACAGAAGTACCCTCAGGCATGTACCTACAAACCTTTTTACATTTACTGGCTCTTAGGGTGGGATCAAGAACCTGTGTGAACACCAACACCACTCATACTCTAGAGTCCACAAGCGGCAGTTCAGCCTGGACTTGGACCTGAGCTTGATTTACAGTGTAATAATAGACCCTTGCTTGTTGGGAAGGAAGCATCGCGTTTCCATATTAGAAAAGTCTACATCTGAAAATAAAAAATTAATGTATATTTTTAAAAAACTGTTTTCATGTAATTAAAGGCTTTCTTTGACTGCAGAGAGAGTTGCTATAATTGGAATGTATATATGGCTTTGCTAATCTCTAGTGATCAAACCAAGTATGTGATCCTCTCTAGTTAGACTCAAAAAAACCCAAAAGTCCACTTCAGATGCTGCATTAAGATGAGTCCAACAGGTTCTGAATCTTCATTAGTTGGCATGAAGATTGAAAAACTGAAAAAGTAATGAATGTGTGTCTTACAGACATGATGTTATCCAAGTTAAAAAAAGAAAAAGAAAAAAGGAAAAGCTACCAAACCACATGCATACATCCTAAATGACTGCCCACCTTTCCCCCTGAAACTGAGGATGAAGGCAGAGGCGGATTAAAGAATGCATTGTTATAGGTCTATTACTCTTCAACTTTTCACTTTCAATCAAGACACACATTTGTAACTAAAAAAACTGCTGAAAGCACAATTTCAGGGCATCCTCTGCATGTGAATTAAACTGGGGCTTTTTTTCCCAATGCCCCATTCTCCCCACCCACCCCCAGCGTAAGTAACAAGAGGCCATTTTCTGAAGGTCGTCTGAACGATTTCAAAGGCGATAACAAATCAGAATGTTCCCTGCATCTAATATCAAACAGGTCCGGTGCCAACACTTATTAGAGAAATCAGATTCAACCCCCGCTTCACCCAAACACACACACATCCAGCTTTGAAGTGGAAAGAATGTAGGGATCAGAAATTACCCAAGAGACAGCTCTGCCTGTCTTTGAAGCTTTCCTTTGATACTACTATTTCTTTTCCTCTCTTATGCTAGGAGGCTAAAAGCTGCCTTTTCTTATTGATATGGGGTAATTAATGAAGCCATAGCATTAACATAACCCAAGTTCCTTAACATGATAATTCAACAGAGACACTTATGTTTCTTTAGTTAAGTCTAAGGGATGCAAAAAGAGGAATTTGGCTAGGCAGCGATGTTAAGTACCCACTCTAAATACGCCCTGTCAAGGTGTTTCTTGGTCTCTGCATTCAAAGAAAAGCAGGGGATTACTATGCCAAAAAATCCCAATACGTTTTTATTGTTATTGGCAGACTAGGGCTACTAATGGCTCAGCTGACAATAAGCCTGCCCTGCAAGGGTGAGCTGCACAGCTTCATTTATTCAGGAATCAGGACAACACCAGTAATTAATTACTATCCATGGTTAAATTCCAGTGCACAATGAGTATGTCAGAGTTTGAAATTAAGGGTGGCACGGTGCCATCACTAAAACCACAGGGCTTATTAAAATGCATCAGTATGTGGTGGACGCAATGGGTTAGTACGGTAAGCAGGAGAGACTGCAGAGCGATCAGCATCCAGAACCCACGACATGACAGAGGCTGCCAGATCTCACCTATTGTTTTTGCAAAGTGTCACCAAAAATGTCTAAGTTATGCAGCTGGCAACTTGGCAAAGACATACTCTGCAGGGTTTGTGAATAATTCACGAGAGAAGTACATGAAGCACTTAAGAAATGCAATGATTCTTCATCTGTATAAGCAAAGCTTGAAAATAAAACCCCAGAATGTAGTGTCTTATTTAACTCACTGCAAGCTTTAGACTGGTATTTTTTCACCTTAATTTTGAAAGTATTGAAATCTGTAAGAGGGAGTACCCAATTTAACTAGACTTCAGTACAGCAGAAACCACGTGAAGCTTTCTCGTAAGTACCTGTCAACCTACATAGCACTACGTTCAAGCACACAGCAAACTAAAGCAACCTGGATAATGCCTTGTCAGCTTTCCTGTGTAACTGCTAGTATGCCACTGTGCATGGTTCCACAACTATGAGAAACACCCATATTTGGGTTTTTTTTCCTAGACTTGCCTGACTAATGGACCAGAAGACTATGAACACTTCTGCTGTTTGCACTCATCTCTTCCTTTTTTCTTTCCAGTAATGCAAAATTTGCTAAAACAGTTGTTCTTTCAGAGATAAATGATGACTCCCGCCCTGATCTGCAAGCAAATCAGTGGCCTCTTCTGTGCACAGTCCATTTTTCACTTACTGCCTGTGTGATCATTCAGTCTCCTGATGATGGCCATTTCTTCTTTTGTTGAATACTGTTGAATATATTTTGTTGCTCTAAACCCTGCTCTACTTGGAGAAAGCCCCCCACTGAATTTCACTTTTATTACTTAAAGGACCTTCTGTCTTGCGTAATTAGGAGGATGACTCAACAGACCCTCATTCAGCTATTTAAGTGTAAAGAGGCACAACTTATCCAGTGTCCCTTCTTCAACATGGCTTATGGAAAAGGCAGGAGCTTCAGAATTGCCATATTGTTATGATACCACCTAGTTATTCTTATCTCTGCTGTTTACAAATATTAAATACTTCCTAGGAATACATAAGCAACCCCCCAAATCAGCAATTACTGTGTAAACTGCTCACTGGAAAAACGATCACCTCCTGCTGTGATCCTGAGGGTTCTCTGTATTTTTGTTATTTAATAAAGAAGATACTCGCTGATCTCCTTTTTCATACTTTTCTGTGTCTCTTCTGAACACTAGTGTATTTTTCCCCCATCAGGCTAGAAACTGAGAAGCTAGAGTAGTACGGTGAAACCTCACTGGAGTACTTTCCCAACAGCATCTGTTGTGACAGAGAAGGAATTGGAATGGACTATGTTTGCAATTGACTGTAATCGCTCATTCCCAGAAGGCACAATAAGTAAAGCGAATCATTGCAAGAGCACAATCTTAGTCTTACTCTCCAATTACCAGCGTAGTTAATTAGTGAAAAAGAGGGAGCTCACTGTTTGTCAATATGTGCTCCAGTTGGCAAAACTAGCAAGCTACGCATTTATTCAATCTTCCAAGCCAAATTTACTCATGACTTAAGTGGCTGCAACTCCAATTCTACTTAAATCAATGTGCTGGTTTTGGCTGGGATAGAGTTAANCACACCGTATGGCGTCACGCTCAGCATATAGAGCTGGGGGAAGGAGGAGGAAGTGGGGGACGTTTGGGGTGATGGCGTCTGTCTCCCCAAGTCACCGTTACGCCTGATGGAGCCCTGCTTCCCTGGGGATGGCTGAACACCCGCCTGCCCATGGGGAGGAGTGAATTAATTCCTTGGTTTGCTCTGCTTCCTTCCGGCTTTTGCTTTACCTATTAAACTATTTTTATCTGAACCCACAATTTTTCTCACTTCTACTCTTCCAATTCTCTCCCCCATCCCACTGGGGAAGAGTGAGCAAGCGGCTGTGTGGTGCTTAGTTGTTGGCTGGGGTTAAACCACGACAAACTAATGAAATGTTCCTATTTATACCTAAAACACAGACCTTCAGGTTTGTGAAAGCCCTGGGATGGCCCAATGGAATAGCAAACTGCCACGTAAAGGTCACAGGTTCATGTGGCCTTGTGGGAACAGTCACACAGGCTAACTTTGGACACAGAAAGCTAAATCGGTAGAAAACAGACTCCCCTGCAGACTGGCTTAAAGCAAGAAAATAAGCCAGGTGTTAGCACCGATGCTCTAGAGAAGCTGAACTGCTCCCCACTGACAGCAGACAAAGGTTAGTGCCTCGTGCCCAAAGCTGGCCTTGGTGAGGCCGGCTCTCCCCCTCGCAGCAAACGATGACAGAGAAACGGTATACGGCTCTCAAGGGAGCTAACCTTGAGCTGAACAGAAGCCCAACACCAGATGCCGAGTTTCAGAAAGAACTCTTTTACTTAGCTTTTCAGCATATATAGCATTATTATATTTCAAGGGAGCTTCAAAGGAAACCGGATTCATCAGAGAAAATGAGCACACCCAAATGAAGGGTGACACAGGAATCCATCAAGCACCGCCAGTGCTCTTTAGGCAGAGTATCATTTCACTTCCGAGCAGAATTTGGGGTGAAGAGGGGCTGGTGCTCTAAGTCTGTATTTATATGCTAATATACAGGGAGTATAGTGCAGCTGCTTCTGCGACAAAGTGGTATTTAAACCTGCATATTTGAATAATGCAAATCAAAATCAGGCAATTTTTATTTTACTACTTCTTAGGCCAATCCCCCGCCCTTCGAGTGAGAATCTCTCACCTGGGAAATACAGCTGTACTATTTCCTTCAGCAGATCAGCTCCTGGCCTTTTCTAGACAACAGAGGTTCAGACTCGGAGCTGCTGAACTCAGGGTCAGTAGACAACGTGCATTCTGTGTGCTAAAACACGGTTATCACTTTTGAAAGGGAAAAAAGTCTCACTTCATTATAACATGGCCTATGGGTGCCAAGTACTCATCTTGATATAATGAACTTTTTATTTTAATAGGCTTCATAATCAGAAGAGAAAGCTCCAGAGAGAAAATGTGAAACATGGAGGTATTTAGTACTGTTACTGGCAAAGGCGAGTCCTGGCGGATGTCTTGGTAAGAGAGACCATTCCACCCTGAAACGCGAAACAAGCTGAGCTGAAGGCCGTCAGGTCCCATTAATATCCCTGATGCGCTAAAGAGAGCCATATGGAGTGTGTGCAGACAGACGAATTTGAGGGTTCAAGCAGGGTGAATTGTTCATAAAACAAATCACTCGTGGAAACAGGTAACACTTGCTTTAATAGCTGCTGTTCAAGCTGTGCTATTACTGACAAGCAAATTATTGAGGACTACCTACCAATGATTCTCACAGTTGCGTTTATCAAGTTGAGCACAAAACTAGCCCAAGATTTCCCAATGGCTCTCAGAAAAGAGAAATCTGAACCTTGGGCTACTGTTGTGCTGGTACACTGAAAAAAATGTTTTCTCAGTAGACACTATTAACGAGGCAACTGAGGTCTAAGGTGATAAATTAGAAATTCAAGCAAGGGCTTCAGAGTTTAGAAAGAAGTCAGACATTTGGGTATGAAAAATCCAAGCAAAGCATGACAAATTTAAATCAGAGCGTTCTGCAAAATATCCACAGATTCTTTTGACAGCTTTCTGTTTCCAGCATACTTGTGATGGGATTCCTGTCCTCTGTCATTTAAATACCAGGTAAAAATAAAATTTAATGTTGCTGGATATGCAATAACCTACCTTGCCATCTTCAGTATAGACATTTTCATTGTACCCTTTTACTATTGTCCGGTCAATGAAGAGGCTCCGCATCACCACTATCACTTTTAACACTTTTCCTAAGGTAACCTGTGAAGAGCAAGAGAAGGACAAAAACAAGCTGAAGGAGAGTCGATGGTGACTGAATTCACAAGACTATCAAGTTAACAGCTTAAGTTGATGCAATTTCAGTTTTCAATATTTTATAGACAGACCAAAATAAGAGATCTAAAACCACTGTGTGTGTTATGAGGAAGAGATAGACTATAAAGTGTAGAACAAACATTCATTTGCAACTGAAAATGTATGAATTCACAGAATTCCCTTGTGTAGACATGACACTGCCAAGCAACTCTCTCAATTTTATTAACACCACAACTCAATAACTTGTCAAAAACAATGAGCAAATGTGATTATTTGCAATGTATTTGACGTTCTCCAATAGAAGTCCACTTAGAGAAAAATAATTTGAAAGAAGAACTGGACTCTTCTAAGGCTACCTTTTAAAAGCATGCCATGAGTTTAATGGAAAACTTTTTAGGTCCAATGAAAATGTAAAATTATTTAAAGTGAAACTACAGCTAAAAAGGGAAAATGTTACATTTTCAAAGGTTTAATTTTCTTATGTGAAAGCAGTAAATGTAAAGAATATAACTAGTACCATGGAAAATATATAGGGTCAGTCAGAGTATAACAACAGAAACAAGACTAAATTATATTATTGACAAAAATGCAATAATGAAGGCATTTTAATCTAAAAATCAATTTATATTTCAAAGATGAACTTGCACTTCAATATTGTTAAGATGTGTGTCTAACAATAATTCTCTCATCGTGTTTTGTTATACAGAGATTATTACAGAGTTTTTCCTCCCCCACAAAAGCATAAAGCTGAGATAAAAAAGAAACAATTAGTTCATTTTAATACTTCTCAACCAGCAGTGGCTCATTTTCCATTGTCTGTGTTTCCAACATTTCCTCCAGTATAGATTAACACAGGCTAGAATAATTGTTTTCACTCCTAACCTCAGCAGACAAATCCACACCCAAAGAAATCAGTCAATATGCATCTTTATTGATTTGTCACATGTTTTTCCTTTTTAACTCCTGCTAATGACTCCTAACTACCACCTCATTTCAACACCAGTAACCTCAGCCTGATGCTAACTAAGAGATTAACAGGCAAATCAACTCTGAAGTGCCAAAATGCTTTTCCCACCAAGGAGGAAGACAGAAAATCTGGCACAAAGACTCCATCTGAAAGCTGATGCAGGGACCGTGCTGCTGAAGGAGGGTTAGGAGGGAAAATGGTGGTAGGAAGGAGATGATGATACAGGACTTCGCAGAACAGTTACCCGAACTACTCTAAATGCTGCTTATTATATCACTATATAGCAGGACAGAGTTACAAATCCTGAAAAGAATTGATGACAATTCTTTGGCATGGGACATGAAGAAAGCAACTCTAGCACAGAAGAGTCTAAACAACAGGGAAGAACAAGCTGACAGCAGGAGAGAGGACAGGGAAATGAGAAGGGAAAAAAGAGTCAATGATAGACTTCAAGAAGATAGGCTGCTAGGTATAATTTTGCAAGAACATGAAGAGAAAAAGCAGGTCAGGAGAATGGGTAAGTTTTTGAAGAAAATCGTACAGGCTTAAGTAGGGGAACTTGTACCGAGGCCTGAGCCATGCACATACCGTGGATAGATTTTTCTGGTTCCTACCTTCTTACAATAGATTGGGATTTTCTGAACATGTATGGAACTGCCTGATGTTCTCAGGCAACCATATCATGATATCAGGTACCGTGAATTTGGGTCTAAATGTAGTATCTTGCTGGGATAGTCTGTAACAAGACCTAGCTGTCTGCAAATAAAGGATATTGGCCGAGTTATTTCAGCACCTATCACTGTATCAATTAAGTTAGAAATACCATGACACAGAGGTGCCCGAACTATGATGCTGATCATCCACTAAAATGAAAAAGACAGTTTTGTCCTAACTGCCATGATGAAGAAATGGAGTAATTTTGAAAGAAGTTGTCAGCACAGCTAGAGTTAACAGTTTTTTATTTATTTTTCTACCTTTGTAAGACTGGCACTTCACTAGGATATAGGTCTGCTGAGAAAACTGACTCATAACTTCACATTAGGCATCAACTATATATAGTAAAATTAAAAGAAGACATTTTAAACAAAAAGAAAAGAAATCTTCTTAATGGAAGAGCAAAAAGGCTGCCCTCCAAACACCCAGACCTGGCTTTATGAACAATATTTTCTATCTCTATTGCCTTCACACACTTTAGTGGATGCTCACTTCTCTTCTCTTCCCTTACGTTTCTGCATTCATGATAACTCACATTGCTGCCAGGTAGAAAAAAAATTGGATGAAGTTGATCTGAAGCCTGTGTGGGATGTTCCTGAAAATCCTCAGAGTGAACAGTGGAACGTAACAAGCTGAAAAACCCCACGTTTGGCACTCCAGCTTGCTTGAATATACTTATTGCTGGCCTCAAACCTCCCCGCAAGGTTTACCTGCACAAATGCTTTCAAAATGCTTCTACATGAGCTCACTGCCTTTCCCCAGGTCGTTTTCATACCCTTCCAATGATTCACTCCACATCTTCAGAATCTGCCACAGCTACCCAGACCCCAGCTATCATCCATCATCCAATACTGAAAGGTCAAATTCTGCAGACTGGTCCAGGACAGTAGCCTCAATCACCCACTTGCTTGAATGTCGAACAAGCGGGGTTATGCTGTCTCCCACATGCGTAAGGAGCTGTATAGAGCCATCCTTAGATGGGTACCACCTAAGACTGTGAGCTCCCTGAGGAAGGCACTACTGTTGCAATCTCAACTTAAAACAATGGTTTGTGTAAGGGGGTCCTCTCTGGGAGTAGTGGCACCCATGCGTCATGGGAATACAAATGAATGATCGAATACATGGCAACTTTGGCCAGGTTAGTGCTAGGTTGTCTGAATTAGCTCTTACAGTGCTCTGGCATTGAAACACAAAAACTTTCCTGTTTTGTGCCGCTGTTGTTTAGACATGGGATTCCTGTAGATTTTACACTGGCTGGAAGAGAGTTTGGGATTTTCAGATGATTTTTGCAGGACTGTATCATTGGTTAAGTCTGACAGAAGCAGAAACTTCGTAAAACTAAGCGTAGTTCAGAGAAATTATGGTTCATCATTTTAACAGCATTGAAAGAATGAGGCTAGTAGTACAAAGAATGAACAACAGCCTGTCACTAGCCTGGAGGATGCTGTTAGATTTGGAAGCCAAAAGTATGCTCCACAGCTATTTTCAGGGTAAAGCACATTCTATACTGTACAAAATAAATGGGATATCCTTTATTTTTTCCTCTCATAATCAAGACTGGTAACTGTTTTCAGGATTTAAATTTTTTGTTCACCTCAACCATTTTTTACAAATCATGTTTTCCAGCAAACCATGTTCTTTCAATACCTGCTCAACTTAGCTAAGTGGAGTTCATGTTCAGAAAAGATTTATGTAATTTATACCTGTAGTCATACAACTGTGTCCCTACAGATCACCTGAAAGAAGGTAATAAAAAACTAACGGCTCTGGTAAAAATGTGATTTGATAGTTCTGCTCTAAGCTCCAGTAGTCCAGGTCTCTCCTCTGGAGGTCAAGACTCACCCAGATGGTCCCTATTTAATGGGTACTAAAATGTCCCTGCATTTGCACAGATACCAACGAAAGACACTTCTTTCATTATAGAGGAAAAACACTTTTCAATTGTGGCAAAAAGGTAAGAATTTCCTTTCTAAGCCAACTTTTCCCATTAAATTTCAACAACTTCTGTCGATATCCTGTTAAGACAGCACTTGGCTTTTTAATATTTTGCCTGAAGGATATATGCCAACTCGTCCTTGATGTAGAAAATTTTAATTCAAATCAATACATGTACAAGGTCACTTTAAAATTCAATTAATATGAATGAAAAAATATGCCCCACAGTTCTGTGAGCTGAAAATGGAACAGTTGCAAGTCAAATACTTCTGTAGTTTCTGTTTTGGTCTGTGTAATAACAATGTACTTCTAACTTCCTTTTAACTAAAGTATACTAAATTCAGACAGTTAAGTTATTCATAAATCCCCTGCTTCCTAAAATGGCAAGCTCCAGCTGCTTGAAATCTGCAATATTATGCAGCTTTTCTGACAAAGATATATAAAATAAAAATCTTCTTGAAATATCCCAGTTTTAAAAATATTTTGTCTATCACCGAGATAATTCTCAAAGAGCATATGACAGACACTGTATGCCAAGAAAGGGGGAGGGGGAAACAGAATAATCAGTGAGAATGGCTTAGATAATTTCTTTTAAGACTGCTAAAAAAGTTCCCATTTAACATCATTTATGATTGGAAAAGAAACAAGTACCTCTCCAAGTAAGTCGGAACTGGGGTCAAAATTAGTTTACAAAATTAAAAGGATCAAAATTAATTTACCATGCCAGAATTCTGCCTGGAGGAAATAGCTTGAAATCCCCCCCTTTAATTCTGCCTCCGTACTGAAGCTGATACCAAATGAAAAGCCCTTTTGTAAACAATTTCTAAAAATGCCTTAAGACACACCCTTTCTTCAAATTTATTTAGAAGTTTGATATTAGGAAAATGTATGCTGACAACGCCAAGCCTCAACACTTTGCAAAAAAATCCCAAAGCTCCAGATTTCCTCTCAGCATCCCAGGGAATTTGCTGCTGATTTGAGCTGCAGATGCTCTGCAATGCAGAGCTAAAAGAAAGAAAACATTATTTTCAGTTAACACGGGTACCTCCC
>VZTV01027518.1:3899-18418 GCA_013400875.1 Anhinga rufa
AGGATGCTCAGGGGATGGAGCATCTCCCTGGGGAGGAAAGGCTGAGAGACCTGGGCTTGTTCAGCCTGGAGAAGAGAAGGCTGAGGGGGATCTCCTCAGGGCTTATCAGTGTCTGAAGGGCGGGTGTCAGGAGGGTGGGACTGGGCTCTTCTCAGCAGTGCCCGACGACAGGACAAGGGGCACCGGGCACAAGCTGGAACACGGGAAGTTCCACTGAAACCTGAGGCAAAACCCCTTTGCTGTGCGGGTGCCAGAGCAGCGGCCCAGGCTGCCCAGAGAGGCTGTGGAGTCTCCTTCCCTGGAGCCATTCCCACCCCGCCTGGACGCGGTCCTGTGCCCCTGCTCTGGGGGTGCTGCTCACGCAGGGGCTGGACGGGGGGAGCTCCGGAGGGCCCTGCCAGCCCCCACCATGCTGGGATTGTGAGAGGAAAAAATTCAATCTTATATTTGGAGTCACTGCAACTCTAACTTCATTAACTTCAGTGGAGTCATAATTATGTTTCAAGTAGGAACAGGCTTTGCTTGTGAGGACATCTGTGGTAAGTGACTGTTTTTAGATTTTCAGGGTTTATCATGGTTGAGATTCTTCCTGACCTACACCATAAGAACATGGAAGGATTAAGACCTGGTTTCTCAACACCTCATAGCAACATTTTCTTATTTAGGGGCCCTTAGCCTCTTCTGAAGAATAAAGTCTTTGAATCGGCTTCCAAAAGCTGTTGCAAATCCACAGGTTTCTACTACATCATCCTCTGTCCTTCCTTTTTTTATTTATTGCATAGTTTTATCAAAAGAAAGTCCTTTTACCTTCACATTATAAAAAGAGAGCACCTCCATCTACTTCCCTTAGAAGCAGAATGAAGCCTGAGACCTGGTGAAGGCAACAGAGCTAAGAATTCACTCTAATTTTTAGAGGTGTTGACCGCTCTCAGATCTCATTTCTTTTGAAAGTGCATTTTGAGGCATCAATGCAGGATCTAGGTCAAAGACGATTAGAAGCTCCAGCAATTCTAGGACAGCAGAGAATGTACTCCAAACTACTGAAAATGCTCTTTCAAAGCAGTGTTCTTAAATATCTGAATAAAACTTTTCTCGTTCCTAATGAGAGGTGAAATACTGAAAGGCTAAATGGGAGATTTATAACGGTGAGCTTTTGTACCTTTTGTCCTGCAGAAGGCTGCAGATCCCATAGGATGAGAGCGCTTTGCTTCGATTCAAGTCAGCATCTAAGAACGCGCATCTTTCTGTTCACTTCAGCTGCAGTCTGGGTCTTCTGGCCAGGGATGGTGGGATGGCTTCTACCTCTTGGCCTCCAAATTCCCTCCAGTGGAAGGGTTTCTGCATCCAGCAGTTTTCTGCTGGCGTCTGGACGCAGAGCTGATGCCAGGCTGTGGTGTATGTAGCCCAATAAGTAAAATTCAGTGCTTACAATAATGTGAAGAAGATTAAGCGTGGCAAAACTCTGGCTGCATATTGTAAATGATCTCTCTGTGACGGCGGTTTCCCAGCCGGCTGGATCTGGTTTCTCCCTGTTAGATTCTGCGGTTGTAGATTTATTCACATTACTGTTTCTTGTTAAAGACAATGCCCTGAGGGTACTAAGGTCTTGTTTGACCGCAGAGCTAAAATATAAAGCTCCAAATTCCCCTTTCCATTGTATCTAATTAAGGAATCTCATTAACCCTCTCTGTGGATAGATTGAGAGGATGTCTCCTTTCTGCAGACTGCTAATGGTGTTCTGGTAGAACAGCACACTCCTCTGACCCCTGGTACTGGCTGCGTGTTAAACATACTCTGCCAGCTCATGGCAGTGACATTTCCTCTTTTTTTGTCCATTCTTTCTGAGGAACTTCTCTGAACTAAACCTAGCTCTTTAGGGTTGATTTTTCTCTTTTCTCTCCCTACTTCTGGAGCATTGCCAGTTTAAAAGCTGGGAAACCAGTTGCCTAATCTCCTGGAAATTTCTAGGATTCAGAAGGCCAAGGATCTGCTGGGTGGTGGTGGTGACGGGGAGTCAAAATTCTGTGTCAGTTCCCTCAGCTGACTATGCAGAAATAACTGGACAAACAAATTCAGCATAATGCTGGTCATAATTTTTCCTGCATCTCATCTCTGCACCATAGATATTTCTTTAAGGGCATATGTAACAGGATGGTCTGTACTAGACCGATGACTCTTCTATGTTTAGAAAATTATCCAGTTTCATTTGTCAGGAAAGCAATGATCTGATATTTTCTTACATTCAGCTCTGCTATCTGTGCGCTGCTGAAGAAAATCTGGGCAGTGATAAGGTGATAAAGGATGTGCTGCTGAGTACAGTGCAGGAACGTTGCCCAGCTTCTGCAGGGAGGCAGCTCCAACCCAGCAGGGCTGATCCGTTCCCACTCAGCTCTAGTCTGCTAGCTCAGCCTGACTGCAGCAGTCCCACTGGGGTGTCTTCCCCCTGGGGTCCCCAGTGCTGAGGCATGAGGGTGGGTGCAGGGCCAGGCATTCTTCTGGCAGCGTGCCTGTGCCGAAAAACCTTACCAGAGCACCAGGTGCTGGGAGCAGGTGCAGAGGTGGTGGCTGCATGTGGATTCCCCTTTAGTCTGGCGTGGTGGAAGCCAAAAGCTCAGCTGGGCTTGCGCTTACTGCGTGGCGTAGGAAGAGCAGCTGTATGGCTTTGCTGCAGGAACCAGAGGTGGTCACTGGGGAGAGGGAGGCGCTTCATCAGGCGCTGCGTGGTGGAGGCTGCTGAGTCTCCTGAGTCGAGTGATTATTTGGATGTGGGTAAGGAGGCGTAGTAGTAGGACAGTTGTCAGATGGACGTCGAAGTCAGCAGATAAGGATGGGCAGACTACCAGAAAGAAAGAGGTGCCACAAACACCCCATGTAGTTAAAACACCTGGTCTGTGCTGGAATCGGAGCATGGAAACTTCAAAAGATACCCCTGAATGTCTGTTTGCTAGATGGATATGTCTGAGGCTGAATTCTTACTCTACGCTGGCATGAGGGTTTGCGTATTAAGAAGGACGTACTGTTTGCCTGGCCTTTCCCTTAGCAGATGGGGAACTGATTCTATTGAAGTGGGCTTTAAATAATGAAACAGAAAGAGAACGGGGGGGTGATGACACAAAGTTACACTCATTTAGCACAAAACCAAGAGGCTGAGCAAACTGAAGTACTGGAAGAGCATGAGGAGAAATTATTTAATTTCCTGTTCTCCACTGAAGAAGAGGGGTTGGAATATTTACAAATGGTCTCTTTGAACTAGCCAGCGTTATTGAAACCTGCTGAGAAGATTCACGTTTTTGGAATGTTATAAAAATGCTTATATTCTACTAGGCAGAGCAGACTGAACAAAACAGCAGGCAACCGCGGCTGCCTGTCACTAGCAAATCTGGAGCACTTGCTGATTCGAATTTATGTAACGAAGCATGCGACAGGGTTGTCTGCTACAGACCACCATAATACCCGTGCTAGTGTTTGAAGAAGTCCCCTGCAGTTAATATTTCTAGTTCAAATCCCTGCCCACACTGGCCTTCCTGTTTACTCTTCCCTGGGTCCTTATACTTACCAGCCCTTTCATCCTTCACACTAATGGCCGTAGGTAACTCTGTTGGGATGATTCATGTACGTTACACCTCAAGGAGAATGTGCTACAAAGTGGAAGGACTGTTTTCCAATCAATGATGATAAGCAAGAATCAATCATGTACCATAACCTGCATATAGCACAGAAAGGGACATATATTGAGTGATGCTTATGGCCTGCACAATATGCTGGCTTATTAATTTTAATGAGTTTTTTTTTTCCAAAGACGCATTAACTTGGACAACACAAGGTCACTAGGCAGGGAGCTGGACAGGCACTGCAAATTATTTTGCACAAATTTAAAAGAATTCTCTTAGGCCCTGCTCATCCTTCTGTAGTGTTAATCTCCACAAAATCCTGGGTAGTCCAGTTTACCCCTTCCAGTAGGTTCGCACGTGTTGTTCACAGCAGCTTGCAGAACTAGTTCCTCAAAGCACTGTTTAAATCCTTTGCATAACCATAAATGCCAGCAATGATACTGGAGAAACAATAGCGCATGAATTACACAATTAACGAAGGCGCCTGGGAATATAAAAATACCTGAGGGACCCTTTCATTGAGTTGAATAAGGGAGGGAAAAAAGTCACCTTAGCTATCAGAGTCAAGCACTAAGTGATTATATTTAAGTGAAATATCAAGACTGGTATTAAGATAAAACTGTTCCCCTGTGGCCTTTAAATCTATGGCCTTTAAATCATTTTCTTGCATCCATTGAGCTATTCTGAGCCACGTAACCTGTGCAAAGTGCTCTTAAACTATCAGGAAATACCAGTGTACGTTTTTCCTAGTGATCCTGACTGTTTACCATGGAAAGGACAAGAATGGCGTGACAGGGAGGACACCAGGGTAGCTGCGTGGCTTCTGGACCAGAGCTGGCTTGCAGGAAAATGGTCTCTGTAAGAGCGAGGTTTGGTTCAGTTTGTATCTGTTCCTTTTTGCCTGGTAGAATAAGGTAGAGCTAGAATTGGGCTTGTTAAATAGCTTTTGTGTAGTTAGATTTTCCTTATATTGCATTGAACTTACTTTTATTATAGGAAATACTGTGAATTGGAAAAAAAAAAATAGCAATAAAGAAGATACACCTTTAACAAGAAAATCTCTTCAAATCCAGACTGTTGTCTGCCTCTGTAACCTGCTAGACGCAAAAGACAGATGCCGAATCAGCTTTTACTCTAACCAAACAAAACAAACATACTGGTTTTTGTCTTTTAAACCATCCAAATGCATTTGTAAACTGGACTATTTGGTTATGTGCGTTATTTTGCTGGCTAATGTAATACATGCCTCATACCATAGTTCTATCAAACTTAAAAAATTCTTAAAGATTAGATTGTCTTTGCAAGAATCCTGGGAAACCCAGGCGTACTTGCCTAGTGTATTAAACATAAAGCATCCTAATTACCTAATTTACAAATATTTCAAACCTGATGTGTTGATGCACTATAAGGTTAATTGCTCTTCTTACTCAATTAGTAGGAACCCTATGCTCCTTATTATATGAAAGTAAACCATTATCACTTACTGCATTTTCATATCTAAGGTTCAATGATGCCAGAACTTTTGTTTCAACCCTGCAAAACCTTAATTGGTTTTTGTCTGAATACCTATTTCTTCACAAACTCCCAAATCTCAGTATGTTGTCCATGTATATTTGCTCTGTGATTCCAGAATGATATACTTAAGTAGGCTTTATGTAAGTTTTTTTCAGGTGTTCTGCTTTGGTTCTTTTTGAAAAGTTTTTTTTCTTATTTCTACAAATTCATCCTCTCTACAGTTGCAGCCTTAGTTGGCTGTTTAAATGTAATTTTTACCTGGTAGATCAGATATGGAGCTTCTGAAAGATGCTTTTCTAGCGTGTGTCAGACTCTAACTTTTTCTGGAGTTGAGGTGTTTAATGGAATACCTATGTGGGGTTTTATTTTAGTTTATTTTATTGTGATTACTAAATGGGTTGACCAGATCAAAGGGGGTGGTTTAGATATATTGGAACACGGTACTGTAAATTTTTTGTTTTGAAATTACCTTTCAGTGGAAAAGTATTTGGTATGGGGTGGTGGAGTCAAAATCGACATAAAACATTTTGATTTAACTGAAACACTTTTTGAGAAACTTATCTCTTAAAAAATTTCAAAATTATTCTCATGTTTCTCTTTGGAACAAATCCACGGAACAAATTCAGAAATTAAAATTTTCCCTGGAAATAAAAATTCCGTTTCCTTCTCTGACTTAGTCAAACCCAGTAAGTTGGTAGGCTACAACCTTCGGTCCGCAGGTCACAGCGGGGCGTATGGATTACTTCTGAAGGGTCTGTGTGAGACAACTAATAAAAACTGGGTCATTATTGGCAGACTGAAATTCATTTATACCAGTGTCTGTTCCTCAGCTGCAAAACTCTGAGGTTTGCAAATTGAAAACATAGTAGTTTTCGACCTCCCAAGGCAACAATTCCTGACAATATGTTCCTGTACGCATTAGTAGATGCTGGAACAAATAATTTCTAAGTAAACGGTGGTTGCTGTTGAAAGTCTTTGATGCTGCGCGCTTATTGCCATCAGTGTCTGCTTTTTGTCATTGTTTGTTTAGTGTTCAGAGGATTTATGTCATTTCAAATCATCCTGCGATGGCTGATAACGTTTTTGTTTAAGTAGGTTAACTTGTCTAAATAATGAAATACTTGCAGATCCTTTGACCCAAACTCAGTTGAACACAGATGGGCTGTCTGTGATGAAAGAGGGAATCAATAGGATATTCCAGCCTGAATAAGTCAGTGAGTCAGATTTCATCTTCCTTATGCTACATCTCTCTGATATTTATCACTTCTGAAATAACGTTATGTTCAGTTCATATCCTAAAGAAAAGAAACATATTTTGCCAGTCCACCTTCTTAGCAAAGGTCATCCTGTTGCGCTGCCTTAGTGCCCTCCAAGTGTTAATGGGTTAGAGACGTTACTAGAATAGCTGTCACTTTACGTATTAGTTCCCTGCACATTATATATTCATCATTATTTGAGTTTGCTGTTAGAGGATAGGAAGGAAAGTACAGAATTGTCAAATCCAAATTCATTATAATTCTGAGAGATTTTTTAAAAAATCATCTTCATACAGCAGAACAGCTGCCAGGGGATGGGATCTGGCCAGGAGAGCTCACCTGGCAGCTGGTTCAGAGCGAAACAAAATGTGTGTGTGTTTTGGTTTGTCTCGCAATAAATATTCAGGGCAACTGTTCCTCCGTTGGGAACAGCCCTGTGGAGCTACAGCACAGGTAGCGAGTCCCCCAGCCTTGCAGCATTCCTGCTGTTTCCCACCTATGCTGCCAGGCAAACTAGGTGCAAACTGTGCTGTGCTAAAGGAAAGGCAGAGCTCTGATCTTCTGCCGAGCTAACGGAATGGGTTGCAGGCTCTGAACACCAAATTCTCCATCACTGTATTTTTCCACACTCCACTGAGAATCTGTAGACACGTTTCACTCTCTCCTATTTAAATAGGAGCCGTGATCCTCTTCAGACAGCTTTAGGAAAAGCGTTTAGTTCTGGAGCTTCGGACCAACTCGTTAGTGTGTTATACTGGGCACTCTCCTTGATTTTATTGTTCTGTTTAAAAAGAGCACCTCTGACTCTGCCTGCAGTGAATGTGCTTATGCCTTCTAATTTTTACTCTTATTATATATGAGCAGCTTACCCCTTCAGCCACCCTGCACTCCCCTTGAAACAGAAAAGAAAAGCTCCAGAAAGGTTTGATTCCCTGTCACTCCCACAACTGGAAACATATTTTTAGAGTCTTTTCCCTACTATTGTAAGGTCAAAGACAGGTGATATAAATTGGAGCTGATTGGAAGCAACCAGAATCTCAGTCAGGACTAGGATTGGCCTTAACAATCAAGTAAATAAACCTTCCTGAACCCAGAGAAGCTCCCAAACTGGAGAGGACGAAACCCTGCATCTTTACCTTTGCCTTTTCTATGTATCTGGGTATGTCATGCTAAAAAAAGAAATATAGTCATTAGAACAGTAAATATTCTTCCAAAGCATTTTATTTCATCTGGGATTCTCAAAGCATTTCTCGGGCCAGAGCCACCACCCAGCAGCAAGCACCATGGCATGATTTCTGTGCCTGTTTCCTGAGTGTTTAGACTAGACAAATGCT
Organism: Anhinga rufa; assembly: GCA_013400875.1. NCBI lineage: Eukaryota > Metazoa > Chordata > Aves > Suliformes > Anhingidae > Anhinga > Anhinga rufa. The sequence goes on from VZTV01027518.1 coordinate 11,616, forward strand.
GCATTTAGCAGATAGGCCTCCAGCACTCAGTGCATTATTTGCATGCCTAGTCCATAGTAGTCAACAAATGCAATCCAATAGCACTGTTCCTGATGGTTTCTACCAACCATCTATGTGGAACAAAGGACAACATCCATGCTGTCCCCAGTGCTTGCTTTCAGGCTGTGATTTGCCCCTAAGAAGCCATTTGTTATCAGTAAGGTGGATGTTGAGAGGAGTTCAGTCACCACTTTGGTACGCTACGGCACCTAAAAGTGCAAAACTAGCTTATAATGCAAGCCACAGCCTTTCGTAAGTGCTCTGAGAACTTTCATACATCGCCAAGAGAGCACTGGTCTTGTTCCTAACTCCATGCACACCTCTAAGACCGTGTCGTCATTGCGGGGGCTCTCGGGAGGAAGGCTGCACGCTCCGACGTGCCGGTGCCGTGTGCGCTGGCTGTGCTCGGTGGCTCTTCTTTGAGCCCCTTGGAGTATTCTTATTCCCGTGTGTAACGTGGCTGTCCCGATATTTTTCTGAAGTAATTTCAAATGCAGTCGAGTCTCTACAATACAGATTGCGAGCAAATTCTCTTTCATGTCTGTTGTATGGAGGCTTGCTATTATCCTGTAAGGTTTTATTTATATACTTCATGTGCTGTTTTTAAAGGGCTGTCAAATGACTGTCAATTATTTATTCCTATCAGGTGGAGCAGATGTAGAGGAACTGCCATATCCAAAGTTAAAGAGCACTATTTAAAAACTTAGTAGGAAAGAAATAATTCAAATTTTAATGACCTTACTTTTTACCCATGTGTGGTTTTCCATTTCTAAGCTTTTTTGCTTAGGTTGATTACCATACACATTGCTGTAGGTGATTTTGTTTGAAGGTAGTTGAGTGAAAAATAAAGATTAATCTTGACTGAATTTTTAATCATGTTTGCAAATGAGTTGCAGCAACCAAATACCAACAGGTGTGGAAACATATTTATTAAGAACATATGAATTGAAACTGAGCCACTTGGTAACTTCACCAGCTTAGCAAGTTCCTTATGACTCATTCCATAAAATTATTAATTTGGTAAATGATGGGACTGTCTTTAAGTAACCAGCATTGGGGAAACTATATGTAGCAGTGTGTGATGATGCACAGGGAAAAGAACAGGGGATGGGAGAGTGGGCAACACTACTGGGAGACTGGGGAAGCTGCGCTCAAGCTGCTGTTCTTCTGTGGGCTTTCTGTGATAGCAGACTCCTTATTCCTATGGTGCAGCTTATTTTTCTGTAAAATGGAGCACTGATAGATGTCATGTGATGCTTGGACAATGTCCTGATGGAGGACCCAAAGCTGATGTAAAAATGTATTTGAAAGGAGTGAATAAAGTAGCACGTAGACAGCCGGGTTGATGCATATGGCGTGAAGATCTGCTTTGTGGCAGTCCTTCAAATCCCTCGCTATAAATTGACATGCCCAGTGTTCCCAAAGGTCCAGGGGGACAGATTTGTCTTCTACCTGTCAGCCCTCCTAGGAGCAGCTGCCAGCTGCCTTATTGCACTGTTTCTAACACTGTTCTTTGGGTACATTAAGTGCTATTGATTTGCCTCAACCGTTACTGCCTGCTCAGTTTCACTTCTGTTAATCCTTTTTAAATACGAAGGCCCCAGGCCCTCCCTGGACCGTGGTGGAATATCTCTGATCATTTGGCAGGAGCATGGTCTCGAGGATTTTCTTTTGGGACGTTTTAGCTTTTGGTGATGTGACTCAGTCATTTTGTACAGAAGAGCTAGTTGTTTTGAGAATTCTTAAGGATAGTTTTGGTCAGAGGCTGCTCCTATTGAAGTCAGGATGATGGTGATTAGTGATTCAAAGGAAGCTGAGTATTTTTATTAACAAATCCTACTTCTAAATTTTGAGTGATTGTAGTCTGCTCAAATTGGCATCTACCATCAACCTGCAGCTTTCATCTCTATTTTCTGAAACACTGATACCTTGGGTAAAATGTCTGAGCCCACTTTTCCAGCCAAATCCAGCTGACTGAAGCTGGCAAATCTGAATCTCGTTTCCATTGCTTCACCCTTACTTAGAAGGCTATAAACTGTTTGAATTAGAAAAAAATCTTCCTATAGCAGTTTATCTTTCCTGAACCACGTGGGAGACTGGCCACAGTCAGATCAGAGTGAGGAGCCGTTTAGGCCAGTCTGGGATGGCAAGTCCCATATTCTGCCCTTCCGTACTTCTAAGGAGCACGTAGTTTGGGGGTGGGTTATTTTAGGGGTTTTAGTTTGGTTTGGTTTTTACCTTCCCCTCCACCCCCCAGCCTAAAGAAAATGTTTTAGGGATCTTTTCTGGTTTCATCTTAAATCACCACGTAACCTTGCAGTGTTCATCACTTTCCCTGTATTATTGTTGTAGAGAGTGTTAAGATCCTAGCTGATTGAGTTTATTGATTTCTGAGTGATCTCTTGAGCGTTATTTCACATTCATGTTCTGTCGGTATTGTGAAGACAGCCTGTGCTAGAGAATTTTGTATTTATTATACATGAAACTACTGCTCTGCAGACTTCCAGTTTCAAGGCATTGAATGGATGTAGGAACACAAGGGACAATATTCACAGTCTCTCTGCAAACCACTTTTTATATGAAGATTTCAGAAATTATTCAGGGCAGGTTTATTTCTTATTTTCTACCGTAACTAAGTCATATCAAATTGCACAGCCACCCACTGGTTTGGAGGACCATGGGAGGAAGGAAAACAAAAACCATGCTGTCCTGAGTTCTTTGTGTAGGCCACTTTTTCCATAAAAACCTTCCATGATTTATTACATGTAACAAATTGTTTTTAGATCCTCTAGACTAGCATTTTCTAATTAATGTTAGCATTTGAGCTCTTGTTTCTGAACTATACTGACTCCAGAAACCTACTGCAAACCTTGACCTGCGATGCTCCTCTCTGAAGCTCAGCAATAACACTTTATAAAGACACATTCAGGAGTGTCATTGTGATGTTCAAGGCTAGCCTTCTTCCTTATTGCCCTGGAGCAATGCTACAGCTTACTGGGATGCCTTTCCCTTTCCACTTGCCTCTGAGCTATTTTAGGCAACAGCCAGTTAATCTTTTTCTCTAGCAAAACCCCTCAAAAGGCTTGCCCTGAGCTGTAACGTTGCACTCTCTCTGAAAGGATGCTCTTACAATGTAGTGACCAAAATGTCTTGCAGAAACAAATCAGAAATATGTTACATATAATGTTACTACTACTTTTCCACAGACCTTGACATTATCAAGTCAGTGCATGCCAGACAATCCTGCATCTATCAGCATGATGTGCATTAAACTTTCCCCATTGGGTTATTTCATAAAGCAAGTTTTAAGAAATGCCAGTTCACAAATCTGTTTGAAATCAGTGGAATCTGACAATCTTAAAAAAAAACCAAAACAAAAACAAACAAACAAACAAAAAACAAAGAACAACAACAAACCCAACAGTTTTAATTCTTAACATCATGCATAGTTTGCATGTTCTTCAGTGGGATTACTGGGGACATTGGTGGGTTTATATCAGTCAGCATTTGTCCATTCTGGACTCCTTAGAAGGCTTATGCCATTCATTTTCCTGTTTGCTTAGTTGATGATAATGGTCACCAGGAGCAAGGTTTTCTCTGGAGAGGAATGGGGAGTTGTGTTAGACCTCTGGCAAAATGCTCTTCAAGGCTAAAACTCGGATTACCCACTCTGAATAAGCAGAGATCAATCACAGCAATCTATTCAAGTAAATTTCTCACATATCAAGTTTTTTTTTTTCCCTTATCAAATATTTTTTCCTGCTTATCCTAGGGCTGTGAACTTCAGTCTCTCACATGATGTAAACAACTGCTAACCAACCAAGAGCTACATCTATCTTATCTGTCATTAATTTTCAGCGTTCCCATCTGCCATCAGACTGGGCTGTGGATCCTAGAAATCAGTCTAATCTGTCAGCAGCTTCCCTCTGTTTCTCTTAGTCACTCAGTCCAATCTGGTATGTTTTGTTCTTATACAATGACATTTTTCTTGTAGTCTTCTGTGAAATATCTTTCTGCTGTGACTTTTTTTTTCTTGCTATGTCTGCGTTGCAATAAGTGATGACTCAGCTTTTAAGTTCCCCACAGGGGAATATGACCATCCACTTATGCAACCATAGTTTTCATATGTATTTGTTTTGTTTCTAATATTATTCCCTCATTTTGTAGTATGTTGATTGCTTAACTCGATTTAATTTTCATTGACAGTTGTTGAAACTTAGTATTTTATTAGCTCCTAATAATATTTGGTAACGTTCTTTTAAAAAGTAATGATTGGAAATCTTAATATAATTACATAATTATGGGCCAATTCACTGGGATTTGAGGCAGCCTAGCCACTTCTGCTCTTTTAACATATTTCTTTTTCTAGTTACTGAATGAAGGTTAAAATAACATTTCAAGATGATAGGAGCAAATCACCTACAAAAACGCAATGGAAGGTGATTGTAAGTGTGTGGTAAAAGACCCAGGGTATTGCTATTGCATGACAAGCTCTTAAAATAGACGTGAGCGAGGTCAAAGGCACCAAAACCAATGATTAAGATGTATTGCCACAGAAACAGGAAATCTTTTGGGAAACATGCAATCTTGAACTAAATGCCAATAAATGTAACAAAAAGTAGACAAGATACGTGTTGGAGAGATGAATGAGGGGGATTCATGGGCTCAGGACGTATGTGGAGAGTGTTCAGAAAAAGAGGATTCTTCTGACAGTGTGGTAGTCCTTTATGCAGCGGTGTTAACAGGCAGTAATATTGGTCAGAACAGATACTGCAACTAGAAACAAAACATTTTTTTTTTCTCCTCTATCACGAGAACAGAAAATACCAGCTTCGGCTCCGTCAAAATCAAAACAGGTAACACTGGTATCCACACCTTTGCTCCTGTCAGGAAGGGCACTTGTGCCATTTCCTCATGCCTTCTTTCATTGGTTTTACTATGGCATAAATGTTGCTTGATGGATCTGAGGTAGTCGAATGCAAGGAGAGCCGAGTGACTAATGATATCTATGGCCGAGTTGCTCAGGATAATCTTTGGGGTTTTTTTCTTTCACAATGTCATATATGCATGGCTCGAAGCAAAGGCAGAGAATTGTGCAAATTCTTAGTAAACTGAAAAATGGGCCATTCAATTTAATATTTAGAGTGACAATTAAGGTAAATGGTAATGACCTTAGTATCAAATGACCATTGACCTCCCAACTTCACCAAAACTCTGCTTTAAACTACCTGTGCTTTGCTCTGCTTATATCTGATGCTTAGGAAGAAATGGGAAATTCAGAGCAACTTCCATAAACCTTTCTGAGAGAAAAAAAAAAAATTCTTTAAAAAATAAAAAGTTTCTCTTCCAGAAGGTCTCCAAATATAACTTGGTTGTGTTTTCATTAAGTCAATGGTGAGAAACCTGCTGTCTGCTGCAGTTTGTTCGACTGTGATAGAGTCAAACAGCCAGAACCCCTTCTTTCAAAGGGGAAGAGTTAACTGTGGAGACAGGCCATTGTGCACAGCCTTTTTGTCCTTGAACTGCCTCTCACGTTTATTCCAAGCTCAGGTGAGTCTCAGCTACATGCATTAAATAATCTATGAGCCATGCCCAAAGTGTTCTGGGCTCTGCATTCATCTTTGTATGCCTTTTGTTTGCACTAAACTAGTTGGAAGCATTTATTTCTAATAACGAACTAGCATCTAAGATTGAATGCATGTTTGAAATCCAGGGTGTGGAAGGGAAGAAGACACAGACACTGTAAAGCATGTTATACTTTTTCTGCTTTAGTTCCTACTTACCCCCATTGATATCCCTGGAGAACTACAGTAATCTGGATTGAAGATAGTAATAGCACAATAAGTTCCATCTTTGTGTCTCTTTTGTCCTGTTTGCTGTCTTTAATATTATGCTGAGACTGAAAATTCTCAGGGGTAGGGCTCTGTCATAATAGCACAATCACTATGACAAGGGAAGTATGGCTTTTAGATGCTATTCAATAAAATTCAAATCACAGTAGTAATAAATGTCATTCTCAGGTAAGTCATGAATTCCACGCAGCACAACATTATAAACACATCGTCTTTGCTGGACTTGATTTTGTTAATGAAGTAATGCACAAGAATACAACACAACATTCAGCTCCAACCTTGTCCCCAAATTCACCTTACAATTCTTAATCCAGCTGTTACATCCTCTACATCAGCTTCTGTAAGATGAGTCCATTGGCATCGTGCCCTACCTTCCCATCACCTTGGACACAAAAGCAGGCCCAAGCTGTTCCAGAGAACCATTGCTAGTTACTGCAAAAAGATAAAATTACCTGACTGCACTGTCTGTGTGCCTCTACATCTGGTGAACCACCTATAAGCAAAAGATAGATCAATTTTTATCATCGAAGCCCAGTAATTCTAAATATCTGTTCTTTGCTTTTACAGTCAAGTCTTGTAGGTGCAGAAGAAATGTTTGCTTTTCAGATCAACTTACAAAACTGGAGAAGGAATTAGAACTTTTTAATAGTTTCATCCCTATTAAATTCTATACGAAATGGAACTGGCTTAAATGGTTTTAAAGTATTTGGCCATTTATGGCTTCTCTGATTTATAGCATTTTCAATGTATTTGACCTGTAACTGTATCGGAATGTAATTCTGATCTGTCGGAGATGAGAATTTAGGGCAAAGGGAGGTCATTATAACTGCAATCAGGCTCTAACTTCCTGTAAAGGGATCTAGAGGACAGCCAACGTCAGGACTGCTCCATGGCAACGAAGCTGGTGAAGGG
>VZTV01027521.1:16086-32789 GCA_013400875.1 Anhinga rufa
GACAGGCTGAGAGAGTTGGGGTTGTTCAGCCTGGAGAAGAGAAGGCTCCCAGGACACCTTACAGCAGCCTTCTGGTACCTGAAGGGGGCCTACAAGAAAGCTGGAGGGGGACTTTTTACAAGGGCATGTAGTGATAGGACAAGGGCTGATGGCTTTACACTGAAAGAGGGCAGGTCTAGATTAGATATAAGGAAGAAGTTCTTCACTCTGAGGGTGGTGGGGCACCGGCACAGGTTGCCCCAAGAAGCTGTGGGTGCCCCATCCCTGGCAGTGTTCAAGGCCAGGTTGGACGGGGCTTTGGGCAACCCGGTCTAGTGGAAGGAGCCATGGTCTAGTGGAACCCCCATGGCAGGGGGTTGGAACTAGATGACCTTTAAGGTCCCTTCCAGCCCAAACCGTTCTATGATTCTCTGATTCCTAGGGTCATCACAGGGACCACAGAGAAATCTGCACAAACACCTTCCAAGGTGGTCTTGCAAAAACTTCCCTGCTGTTAGGACCTGTCGCACAGGCTGTCTAGCCTGACTTTCATGGGGGATTGTATCAGTCACTGCTCGCAGTAGACTTTGACCTCTGGAAGACAAATAAAAAAAAAAAAAGCCCAAATCCACAAATCCCAAGCACTTTTTATCTTGTTATACAACACAAGGGTCACAAGGTCTCTAGTCACTTACATTTCATTCTCATTGCATTTAGATACCAAGCATGTATTATTTTGAAACAGGGATTTTTTTTAATCATTATTTTTTAAATATGCATTGGGTGTGTCTGCATCTGGCACGTGGGGAATTAAAATACATGTGTTTGGATCAGGGCCTCCAACCTAACAATGCCTGGCATTGGCAGAACATTGACTCTGGAAGGGTTATCATTTGAGTTATTACTACGATGGCTGCTTCATGATGTGACACAGGGCAGTGATGGTTGACTACAAGATTAGGGACTGAGAAGAGCCCTTGTCTGAAGGAAAATTAAAAAGACTGGAACCATTCTCCTCTGACGGGGTGAATCAAAAAGTCTGCAGTGAAGACATTATAGAATGCATAGCCTGGAGATAGCAGTTTGAGAACTTTTGTTCGCCTTATCTCAGAACGTAGGAACACAAGAACATGAAGGGGGAAAAAAAAGGTAAATTAAAAGATAAGCAACCACATTTTAATGCTTTGCATAAAATATATATGGAATTCACTGACATGCAACGTTGTAAATAGCAAGGTATTATTAGTATTCTCAAAGGATGGGCATAATTCAGCTAAAAGTAAATATTTAACATCTAAAATAGAGGTTTTAGAACAATTATTATCTATCATTCTTCAGGGCACAAGTGAGCTTCTATCTCTTAGGATTTAAGAGGAGATTTCTGCTAGGTTTCCAGCACCTGGAGAGCTCAAATAGAAGCGAGGGACAGAATTTACTCATAATAAAACCATCTACTCTGAAGAACCCATGAACTGAATATAAACAAGACAGCTGATGGCTCTAGCTAGACAGGGAGGAAAACGCAAGGCACCAGAGACCAGTAAGGGCTGGGGAGGCAAGCAGTGGTCGCTGTGCAGCAGATGCCCGTTAATATCCAGATCCCACAGAGGGGTTAATGGATCTATACGCTAATTTATAAAATTCAGGTATTTTAGTTACTAAATGACAGCTCTGAAGAAGGCAGTCCAAGGCTAACTCTCGCCTCATCTTCAGCCCTACTTCCTTATCTTGGAATCTGGTCCACAGTGCCACTCCTGTTCTCCCACACTGTTTCTTTACTTCACTGCTCACCTACTCATGAGGACTGAATTACAGGACAAAGGGTATTGTTCGCAGCAAAGAGTTTGTGGAACAGCTATTCTAGCACAGCTCCCCAGGTGGAGATACAGTTCATATAGGCAAAAGAACTCCCTAAACCATGTCCTTAAAAGGCAAACTACACCATCAGAATAAATCATCTCTACATCTTTGCTTTTTGCATGCCATCGTTGCTGCAGGGTTAAGTCTGGGGTTTTTACATTCCAACCTGCATAATTATTCTGGCAAGACTAGTAGTTCCTTGACCAGGAAGACGAGATGCACCAGGAAACAAACAACAAAAAAAAAACCCAAAAACATCAAAAGAAAAAAATAAGAGCTTGTTTTGTTATCTTAACAAACTGCTTCTTTCTTTTTTGTACATATTGAAAGAGAAGAATGAATGGATGAGCCATGAGCACTGGCTCTGTTAAGAATGGGAAGGGGACTGTGTCCAGAAGTCACCTCTGGGGTGGAGAACAGGAGCTGAACAGCGGCACACAGCAACCCTTACAAAAGGGTTTATTTACTACATATATGGAACAAGACTTACGTCCTAATGAAGCTGTAGTGAAACACAAGTAAAATCTAAAGACATAACATAAACAACTCATGTAGAATTGGTCCAGAATTCTAGATACAAGACCCTTGCTCTGCTGGAAAGTAGCCTAGGAATTCATGCAGCAAGTCCAATTAATAAAATTCACTCTTCATTATCATCTTTACACTGCAATAGACCTCACGTTGGCCCCAGGAAAGGATGTGAGTCAGTCCTTGACTAACTGGCTCTGATTCACTAAGGAACCAACATATATAAAATCATTCAAGATAAAAAAATGCTAAGGTTTGCCTCACTGATAATTTATCTAATGGCTGCTAAGATCGGAGTAATAGGAGAGAGATGAGAGAGAACAGCACTACATTGCTATGGAAACTAGAATTTTCAAAATAAATACCTTTACAGAACTGAGGTTGCAGATCTAAAATAATCCATACCGTTTTCGATGTTACATCCCTTCGCCACGAGATCCATCCAGGCTGACCAGCCGGGTGGAGGCAAAAAGCTTGCATGCGGTGATACAAGATACCCCACGGCTCACGTTCCTTATTCCAACGCAGGTATGGGCCCTGAACAGAAACCTCAGCGTTTGGTCTGTTACCTGCACAATTTTGGGAGCCTTCCTGCCACGCAGCCAGCCTGGCCAGGCCAATGCAAAATGAATCCATAACCACTTGAGGCGGGAAGCGTTACCTTTATCCCACTATACCAATAATCCCAAATATTTGTAGAGTCCTTTTTTTATTATTATTTATTTTAAGTGAACTAAGACAACACAATATATACAGCTTTGTGACGTTCCGATTCCCTTACTCACACTAGGAAACTCCTTACCCTGCAAATGGCTCCACTGCAGTTACCGTTGCGGGTGTCCAGTCCTTTACTCTGTGCAAGTCCCCTTTGGGAAGATGGTAACTTCCCTGCTCGCGCCTGGGCAAAGGGTTTCTCATTTTAGACACACGCGTACCTCCACACCCCAGCTACCTAGTACCATCTCACTGACTGCTGCTGTAAACAAGCCTAGGCTCTAGAAATGCTGACTCACAGTGCTAGGACTATGGAAAATATTTAGAGTTGCTAAAGAAGCGAAGCCAGGCAGGTTTCCTGCCCTTCCTCCTTATCTGCGAGCCCCTTGCCGTGACAGGCTGTAATGAAGGACCTTGCTTCCTGAGAGGAGGCAAAGAGTAGGTACTTGCTTCCTAAAGACAGCCCAGATTCCTTTGCATTCCCAGTTGCTAGCTACTAATTGCAGGCAGGGGAAGAAACCCCCCAGTGCTAACAACCACAGGGCTACAGATGTTGAGAGATGAACGGCTCCTGGGGAGGCGCTCCTGCTAATGCAGCACTGCTCATTTCAGTGCGCTTCCTGGGACACGGTCAAGTTCCTTTAAATGCCTCAGTATCTGCTATGGAAGGCTATTCCTTACCTGTAGACTTTACTGACCTGGATTTAGCTCCGATTCCTGCCTTCAGCGTAGCTGAGTCAGTGCAGACAGGCAAATCACTATTTGCTTTGGGAGGGTTTGCCACCAATCGAGACACAGGCAAGCAGCACTGGGTGCAAATTATGGTTTACTGTGGGCATGCCAGCACAGGCAAGGAGAGGGACCTGTGCTCGCGCCGGCGATGGCGATGGCGGAGAGCAGTGTGGGGAGATCTGCGTTATCGAGGCGGGAGCCAGTCTGGGTGCATTCTGCCTGTGTTAGCACACTGCTGCGCCCAAACTAATCGGCTCTGGATTTTAGCCAAATGACAAGCTGACTGCCCACCACATCAACAGCCTGCTTTCCCCTCTGGGAAATGACCTCCTGTTGCAAAAGGCAGAGCATTTAGGGTAACAACAAAGTTTTATACCCACACGATTCACATGGCAAATAACTCCAGAAAGCCTAAGAAGCACAGAGCCTTTGCAACTGGCTGGGATGGGCAGGTTGCTGAGCTGCCTCCTCCTCCTCCTCCTCCCATTACCTACGCAGCTCATTCGCAAGGAGGCAGAGGCTGATGAGCTGCATTTGCAAGCTGCGCTGGGCAGACCAGGGAGCAACTCTCACTGAAGAGAAGGGGCAGGCTGTGTGGCGAGAGCTGTATTGCAGTGCTCAGAAATGACTGTGCTAAGTGGTCATGGGAGTGGTATTGAGTGGATTTTACCTATAACTTATTCTAACTACAGTCTGCAATCAAGGTGGCCTGCAGCTTCAAAATGCACTAGAAGCACACAGCTAGGGACGCAGAGCTTCCATTTTTATTGGCAGCTTACTTTCAGCTCAGCTTAGCCGTGCATCAAATGAAATCCTTAGTGAGCTGATCTTGCCCAGAATTGTCTCCATACTTGTCAATCTGGAGATGCATTTGGCTGAAGTCTCCCTCTTTCAAGGCAACAGGAGCCATTTTGCATAGGTGGAGACTGGGGCTGGTCCTAGAAGGCTCTCACACCAGTTTAAGAGAACAGTAACTAGTGCTTTTGCCCTATTTATAGCACTTACTCAAAGCAAACCTGAGGTCTTAGCTGTCATTCATCTCAGAAACTGCTGTTATAATGAAGGTGGCTCAGTGCAAAGATGGCCCTATACGAAGAATAGATCAGATCATAAATGCAGAACAGCTGCTTAAGCAGAATGCAAGGAAAAGAAGCAACGATGTTGCTGGGCAGAGAAAAGCATTGCAAGAGCTTACAGATAGCCTCCTTTCTCCCAAGGCACATGCGCACTGCTAGCATTCAGCCACATTTCTCTCAAGCTTCCTGGTAGCAGCATCAGCAAGTGCATTCTGTCACATCTGACTGGCTACAGGACTCTCTCCTCATCTGACAGTAATGACCTGGCCTCAATTTTTCACAATTTTGTCACCTCCTTCCTCTCCTTCAGCACCATAAAAATCACTAGGCATGAAACCTGCAGCACAAAGGAAAGTCTCGCTAGCACAGCCTGCTGCAGTACGCTTTCCTCAGCAGCGCAGGCGACTGCAGGCATGGCAAACCTCTCATAACCTACATTAGATTCCCGTAACGTTTCAGATCAGGCACGTAACTTCCAAACTTGGCTGAGACTTCCCTCCGTGGCCAGACTCAGTATACACAACAGAGACTAAAACTGAGGATCGTGGTGAGCAGCTTTGCTCCTTTGGTAAAATGTAATGCTTTATAACAACAGACATTCAACCCCATAAACCCAGCCTTTTTTTTCTGGCCCAAGAACAAATACTGAAATCCCCCTAGAACTAAAGGCCATCCAATTTCTCTGCATGCAAATAACAATGTAAAAGATCAACTCTCTGGTTGAATGGCTACAGCTAAACACGCTTGACATTGCCACGGCCATAGCCTCCCATCTGCCACTGGCCAGAGGCGACGTCCTAGGCTGTGTTTGCTGTCTGGAAATGAGGAGCAAGAAACACGCTGGGCTGGCAAGTCCAGTGACACATCCCGACACGGGCCACAACGAGACAGAAACGGGCAGCCTGAAACCTCTTAAACATCATGGAAATAAAACCCCAGGGAGAAGGCGTCTGTGCAAAGTATCTTGGTCAGTGGCAGAAGGTCTGCCCAGGCCTTTGACAGTGTCGTTCATCTCTTGCTGTACCTCCTCAGTCCTTTCCCACCCCTCATCACCTCTCTTTCCTCAAGGCTGCTGCCATTCCCACTTTGTTTACCCAGTTCTACCTGCACTGAACGGCAGCAAGAGTGGTCTCCCACTGAAGTCACCACTACCTTTAAGAAAAAAAAGCTGACCTGCAAGCTATTTTTAGTCACATTGTAAAGTTATGGAGCTATTTTGGTCACATCTGTGTACTGTAAGCTGCAGGACTCTGACAGGCTCTGTGTTTGCCTAGGGCAACAGGGGCTTTAGCTGTGAATGGGAATGGCTTGTGACTCTGCACTAAGGCTTCTCTGCCCTTCCTCTGCCATAGGGCTCTCTACACCAAGATTTGATCTCTCATCATTTTAGAAAATAGCAACACATCCTCCTGAATTCTGCTGGGATCCCAGAGGCTCTGTAGGGCCTTTGCATTGCTGTCCTCTAGCCTTCATTGTTTCTAGGTCTGCAGAAGGTGCTATTTATTCTGTGGGCTCCCTCGCTCCCATTTGCCTCACTCACTCGGAGGAGACAGGTGCAATTACGGGCCCACAAAGACACCGGGCAAGATCTTAGCAACCTTCCTTTGCATCAGACCTTTGCAAAGGATCAATAAACATTAGGCTAGTGCCTGCTGAGAAGTCAGGTGCACGTAACTCTGTGGAGGTAGAAGAGCGAGCAGAAAGGAACCATTTGCACAGCACAGCGTTGTTCCGAATACAGACTAACGCCTGGGAGCTCCGGGGTTCATCCAGGACGTCGGGCAGAAGGTGCTTGGCCTAGACAGTTGTTTTCCCTGGAGTGCCCAAGGGTGGGTTGCCAAGTTTGCTGGGGCTATGTAGCAGGTGCAAAGCACAGGCAGAGTAGAAGCCAAAGCAACTGGATTTAATAGAATTAAACCCATAGATACAAAAGGAAGCTTGAAGGATAGGAAATATGAGGTAAAAGAGAGAGAAGAAAATACTGAAAGCGGTGTGTTTAGGACAGGGATGGATGAGTCAGATCTATAAAGGAGGAATAAGGCAGTAACTGTACATGCAAGTTTTTGAACAGCTGTCAGCCCCCCTCCCCAGAAGACTCCTCTCCAGACTGCTGCTGTCTTCAGCTACTGTGGATGTTTTCCCAAGACACTTCAGAGAGGTGCACCACTGTTGATACCACTACCCCATTCGAGGCAAGCCTCTCGTGCCACAAGAGGAACCAGAATTTCATCAACTCAGGTTTCAAAGTCCATCTCACATATTTCNATTTCCCCCCCCCCCCCCCCCTTTCTTCTAGAGGTTCTTCTTTAAGAGTTCTCACGCTAAAACCTACATCCTGCTCCTAAGGTGAGCCACTCCTTACTCTACTGACGCAACTTGTGCCTGTTTTCATGAGTCAGCACAACCCACATCTCCCCCACAGCAGGGTGACTGCCTGCTAACAGGATGGACCCTCCCGGGCAAACACTGGCAACCTGTTGCAAACAGAGATTTGATTTACAGAGCATCGCTGTGTTTCACTGGGTATTTCAGCAGAAGGAGACGCTTTAACTCATTAGGTCCCAGGCAAGCACTAATCTGTCCATGTTATATATGTTACAGTCTTCATGCCAGTGAAATCAGCTGACCATTAACTAACATTTTATGTAAATTAAATGTTAATATAAAATAGTTAATATAATATGTAAATTTCAATTGGTTTAGTAAGAATTTAACTTTTTAGTCAATAGGTGGAACTGGCACGGACAGAATAATCACAGAACGGTGGGGGTCAGAAGGGCCCTCCGGAGCTCCCCCCATCCAGCCCCTGCGTGAGCAGGGCCCCCAGAGCAGGGGCACAGGACCGCGTCCAGGCGGGGTGGGAATGGCTCCAGGGAAGGAGACTCCACCGCCTCTCTGGGCAGCCTGGGCCGCTGCTCTGGCACCCGCACAGCAAAGGGGTTTGTCCTCATATTCAGGTGGAACTTCCCGTGTTCCAGCTTGTGCCCGGTGCCCCTTGTCCTGTCGTCGGGCACCGCTGAGAAGAGCCCAGTCCCACCCTCCTGACACCCGCCCTTCAGACACTGATAAGCACTGAGGAGATCCCCCCTCGGTCTTCTTTTCTTCAGGCTGAACAAACCCAGGTTTGTTGTGTTTAATATGATGTTATTTTAAGACGATGTTTATATGTTTAGAAACATCATATATAAACATAAACATATAGAAACATCATATCATGTTTATAAACGCCCAGTTTAGTATGATGTTATTTTAGCAGGAGAGAACGGAACTGCCCAGTTCAGATCAGACACAGAGACACGTCCAGCAGCAAGTATGTCAAGACCTGTCGGGTCAAAAAGCTCAACGAAGTGTTTTGTGTTTCAGCTTCCCCCAGAGCTACCCCCAAGACCAGCAGTAAGTGTTACATAGTGAAAACATTTTGGTGAGAAGAAATAAGATAGCGATGTGTTGCATTTTTCCCCTGCTGAGCTTCAGCAGCCTTGCTCTGGGATGCTGTGTAAGCTGGGTAACAAAACACAGCGTGACAAGAGTGTCTGACAGAACGGACAGAACAGGTAACCTGTCAGCTCCTGTACGGTGGACCCCTGCTCCTGCTAGCAGAGCTTTGCCAGTGTAGGGAGTTACTAGTTTACCTTTTATCACCTGTCTAGATCCTGATATTTCATCCATTTTCACACAATTTATCTTACTGAGAGCGCGTTACTGGAATCATCGCTTGTCTCCACCAATTATTTAATGAAGACATCGTATCGCCATCTCCACAATGCAGATATTTTACTAGTAAATATAAAGAAAATGCATTTTAAAATATTCCTACACCTGTTCTATTTTCTGCTATGGAAACACCAGGCGTACAGTAACAAATCACAGGCAGCTCACCCCATAGACGTAGTCAGAGGTCGTCCACCAATTGTGTGGATCCAGACAAGTGCACATAATGCGCTTTAGCTGACAACTGCAATTGTTCCAAGTCTCCTCTAGGGAGTGCAGTCGTAAAGGGAGAAATGAAAACTGCAGCACACATGCCAGCTGGTAATCCGTGACTCAGGATATTCAGGCAGTCACAAATGGTGTCTGCCCGTTTCCAGCTGAGCACAGGGAGCAGCACGGAGGTGAGCTTGGCGTAAGAGCAGGATTCTGCTCGAACCCGAGGTATGCTTTAGTACGCAAAAGAAAACTCTGCCAAGATACTAAAAAAAAAATAAAAAAAATCAAGATGTAAATCAGGCAATAGGACTTCCAATACTGGATCAATCATTTAACCCAACACGCCCACAGCTGAATGCAGGGTGGACAGCACCATTATGGGGCTTCCGTCTCTTGCCCACTTGTCTATCATGCTGCATATCCATCAGATCACCCAGGGAAAGCACGCTCCATCTCAAAACATCATGTAGGCCTCGGCCTCTGTGCCAAGAGCAGCAGAGAGACATTAATTTCTAGAACTAGCTGTATTTTGTGCGTATGTGCACATCTCTGTACTAGAAACTGGGCAGAGCCATCAACTTATTTCACCCTGGATTCACGAAACAGCTAAGCAGATGGTCTGGCTGACCTTCGTGGTAAGGAATCGTGGATGAAAAGGCGTAAGGTTGCCTATTTCCTCCTTATAAATCGCATGCATGCCTTGACCCTATCACCTTCTACGCCTTCCTTAAAGAAGCACCAGAACATAAAATGAATCTGCTCAGAACAGGATCTTTGCCNTTTTGAAAAAAAAAAAAAAAAAAAATCCGTGTTCCCAGTATCAAGAAAAAAAATTTAAGGAATGTGGGAATCTATACTATCTATGGGAATACTATGGGAATACTACCATCCACCTGAGGCAAAGGGTAAGAGAACAAACTTGCCCGGTAGGAGCCTGGATAAGAAGAGCAGGTCTGCAGCAGGGACATTCCGATGGGTGCCAGGGTCCATCCCACAGCGCAGCAGAGGACGCAGCGACTTCTGCAAAGCTATTTACTGCTTTGTGGCAAAGCGGCTCTATTGCATTTCCTAAGGATGGTCCCTTAGTGTCGCCATGACAGCGTACCTTTAGAAGCAGGGTGTCTTTCTGCCCTGCCACACCAGCCACTCTTTAATTTTCTATGTAAGTGCTACATACGAAGCTGCTGTCGCAGTCATTAGGGGTTGCATAGTGATCCAGTGAAACAGAGATCTTTTGCAAGATCCTTGCTCTCTCACAGGCTGCCAGGCTCTGGGTTCCTCATCGGAGCCAGTGAGGAGCAGCACCTCCGAGGACAGTGGGTTTGGGAAGCTTGGGAAGCCAAGAGGCAGCAACTGTTGCTGCTTAGGGATAAAGCTGCCAGGCCGGCACGGACAGCTTTGCCCCATACAGAAATCATCTACAGCAAAACAGGAAAAGACATTCACACATCCTAAGGACATCAACGGGACCAGTGGCCAGGGATTTCACTTTCAGCCAGGCGTTCAAGTGGCAGCTGGTACCTGCGGGGCAATGCCAGCCTTGTGCTTTTAGGGACTAAAAGTTCCCTCTGTAGCAGGTGAGAGGACAAGAGCTTCTGCTGCGTCTGTTCCTAGATGTGGGTTCTGCAATTAAAATGCCAGCAGCTGGCTCCATTTAGACTGAGCAGCATTGCTAGTGTCTGCTAGTGTGTAACAGCCCATGGGAAGGAGGTAGAGGTGCTGAGCACAAGCTCCATGTTTACTCAGCAAGCACCAGCTGAGGAGAACCATCTGATTTCTATACTCCTATTGCCTCCCACTTTGTCTCATCATCACACTACATATCCAAGCTACACATATAAGGTACCACGAGCTACTTCACTCATCCGCTCCCTTTATTATAGCCCCTCTTGTTGTTTTCTCACCTGACCTGTCTCCCTCATCCACCATACCAGAAGCCCTACATATGGACAGAGGGGAGAAAAAAAAAAAAAGGAAAAAAAAGAAGAGAAAAAGCCTCTAGAAGCTGTGATAAATAAAAAGGAACCATCAGCTCTTTCTCGCCCTTGCAAATAACAGAGCATCTCTGCCCTGACCTGTCCCATCCACACTTAAGTTTTCCCACCAGCATTGATTTATATTCCTGTCTTGAATAGTTACAGGTGCATTTTAATAGAAGCATGGGAAAGGCAGACTTAGCATGAAGCGATCCTCAGAAATCTGTAAGAATGTTTCTGGTGAGGGCACATCTGATTTCTAGGGGGAATGCATATTATGTCTGCATTATCACAGACTCAGAACTTCGTTCTCCACCTATTTAGGATTCCCACACTGGATTGCAACCTGCCTTCACACATGAGATGGTGAAGCTTTCAGTGAGGTCACACCAGACTCTGACAAGCACTGATGGGTGAGTCATGCTGCAGTAGCCAGAGATACTAGCAACAGATTTGTTAATCTGTATGCAGTCTAACTCTTTTTCTGGTCTAGAATGTTATTCAAGAGTGGAACACAATGCCTCAGAGATAGGTGACTGCAGAATTGTTGAAGAGCAAGGCCACATTTCACAACTCTTTTACAGATTATAATAAGAATCGGTTCCTGGGAATATGTTTACAACAATGCAAAAATGTGTTGTTTTACCTATGAAATGGAAGATCAAGATCCAGATGGGGTCAACAGCAGAGCTATTACTTGTAGATCACTGGAAAATCCGCCATGCTAACAAGGAATCTAACGGTTCTCAGAAGAGTTCCACCAACTCCGGCTCCAGCAGTGTAAACCATCATCTCCAGCAAGCCACTCTTCTAGAGGCTACATCCCTGTACCAGGGCCTGCAGGTGTGAATAAACGTCAGTACGCCAGCCGATCCAGCGCAAAGGCCAGTGCAGTAACGGGATTGTTAGGTTTGGGTTTGAGCCAAGACAACTCACCATAACCCAGCAGGGTCAGGCACGGAACAAACTCCCTTCTGCTGGCTCTGCTATTGGGGGCGGGAAGTCTGTGGAGAAGGACTAGACCAGGCAACAGCAACATCCTGAATCACCACAGCAAAATTCAGTGGAGCTTGCCCGTGAAAGCTTTGGAGGCGTGGCAACAGGGACACAGAAAACCATGGAACAAGTGAGATATGGGGACCGAGCGCATGGCAGCAGAAGTAGTTTCTTCATTATGGCTAAACTACCAGACAGCCAGAAAAAGAACTGAATGGGGAGAGGCAAAGCAAACCTAAAAGGAATTATGTAGAGGGAGAACAAAGAAACGAGGGGCTCTTGTAGTCTCATTGCTACAAAGCTAAATTAAGCTTCCCAAGTCAAGCAGAGAAATAATTGTTTAAGACTTCTATTCAGAAGACAGTGCGAATAGCAAATGCCAGTGGGACAACTAACAAAAGGTGTCTTCTCACAGAGAGAGAAAACCACCTGGAGATTGCATAACTGTAATGAGTTTCCTCCCAGTTTCACATTATTAGTCACCTTTCACCCTTCTCTGCCAAAGGCCTCCTCTTATCCATCCATCCAAGGACCAGAGCCAAGACACAAGCCTTTCCTGTGCTGCTTCTTTCCATCAGTCACTCTTCAAGGTCAAGGCCTTCACAATACTGAGCCTTGCTGCCCATTCCAGCCATTTTGAACCAACTCCGGAGTAAAATCCTCTTCAGCCCTGCTGTTGGGAAAAGATCCAGGATACCCAAACAGACTCTCCTTACACTCAGTTGTCATGGCCTGGGGAAACAGTTAGTTTTTGGACCAATGTGTTTTGATTTTGCTGGTAAAAGGGAGTCAAGAACACTGTTAGCTAAAACAGTGTTTGAGACACCCCACTTGTCTTTAAGCATCCAGTGTGATGCGTCAAAGTGCAATGCATCTTGTGCTGTGTCGGTCACAATATGTTGTACCGATATTCTGGAAGTACTTCTTAGCATCAGTTCATTTGGCATATAAGTTAAGCTGTGTATAAAAAAAAAGTACCTGAAAAATGACAGCTTAATCATCTTATTGTTATTCCCTTGCAGAGACGGGTAAAAAGAATTCCTGGGCGTCCCTGGACAGCATATATCACAAAAGACCCCGAAAGTATTCAGGGGAAACGTACATCTGGCAAAAAGAGATTTTTTTATCAAGTTCTGAAAACGTTTCAAAGCAAAACCATTGCAAAGGTCCATTGAGGAGCCCTCTCCAGCAGATGACATGCCTACCTAGAGTCCCTTGGAAACCTGTTTGACACAGGTGGAAATGACCCACTGGCATTTATTTGCCGTTGCCCAGCATGGCAGTTGCTGAGGAAGGAAAAGCTGTTGAGTCACACTGCAAGCCACTTATCCACTTTTGTCTGGTTGCCCAGAGGGTAGAGTGGGACAGTCAGAAGGCTGAGATTCTGTTCGTGCCTCTGACACCAACTTCCCCTATGACCTTGCTAAGTACTGCTTTTTCTTGTGCCGCTGTTTCCCCATTTCTTAATGGATAAAACCACTCCCTCGATTCACGGGACAATCGTAAGCACACGGCAAGGAACACAACCGTTTATCTAATAAAAGGTACGAGAGAAGAGTGAAGTATTATTATTGTTGTCATATAATACAGAAGTGGTTATGTAATAACATCAGTATTGCTTCATTTCTGTCATTACAACATAACAAACTGTCAGAG
This sequence comes from Anhinga rufa, assembly GCA_013400875.1. NCBI lineage: Eukaryota > Metazoa > Chordata > Aves > Suliformes > Anhingidae > Anhinga > Anhinga rufa. The sequence continues at coordinate 29,531 of VZTV01027521.1, forward strand.
GGATACTGTCTGACATGGTATCTTCATCCCAGCAAATGTACTCAAGTGTTTACCTCATTGATACAAAACCAGATTACAACAATCTGGAAGACTCTACCTCGTTTATTTTGACCAGCCTTTCTCCAGAACGTGTTTTTCCTGTATAACCTTGTAACCCATAATAATGGGCCCAAACTACACTGTAGGAATGACGGCAGGTTTCACGAGCTAGTAAAAGCAAAACAATTCCTCATTTGTGCATTTCACAACTAGTCACACACTAAAACACACAAGCGCTTATCTTTTTTGCGAACAGAGAGCAAGCTGAAAGTTAGGTTCTACATTGGTACATAATACCTACAAAGCACACACTCTAAAAAAATCTCAGCACCACGAAAGAATTAAAAAAAAAACCCTCTGTAATGTGGCTAAATCACATTCTGCTTGTACGACAACAGATTTCCTAAAAGAGAAGAATTGGCAACTGCAGTTCATAACTGCCATCATAATTAATAACCAAATTTCATTGGTTCAACTTCTACAATCTATTCTAAAATTTACAATGGTTCGCTTAAAAAAGGTCAGATTTAAGCCGCATGTGGACGGAAGGCCAAGGAAGGTATGACTGTGATTACGGTAGCTGAGCCCCTGCCCTAATCACACTCTTATCTTATCTACTGAAGGTATTTATAAAGCGACGATTACTGTACTAGGCCCCATCACTCCTCCAAGCTGGTTCTGAACCAGCACCTTCGTGTTGCTGTAAGAAGGTTATGCTGCTAGAGGTGGTGTCACTCTGCTGAGACAGAAAGCCAAGCTTCTCATCACTTAAAGTCATTAAAAAAAATAAACTAAACTATGACACTTCTAAAGAAGTAGGGGTGTTAACCCCAATGTCCTGGCCAAATTCCCAGCTCGAGTAATTACAATGTGCCTTGAATAAATTCTTGCCACAGTTTCCGTCGGACATAGTATTGTTCTCTACTTCCTCTCCTACAACATTATGGAGTGCTGATGCACGCTCTTAAAGGTCCTGTCTGCACTGGAATGTCGTACGGGTCTACCCCGGGACCAGCTCCGTGGCAGAACATTGGGAACAGCGTGTTGAAACCAGTTCTGCCCGTCAGCTGAACCGCTGGCCAATTTGTAATTTTTATTTATTGATGTTCTGGCACCTCCTTCAGATGGAATTAGCTTTGGGTATAGCCATCTGATAGACAGACTGGTGCGAATCCCAGATGCAGACATACATAAACCTGTTTAGTTCATCTTTAAATGAACTAAATTTGCATCAGGAAATTAGCAAACTAAGCTAAACTAATGTCACTTTCTAGATGCCTGCTCTGATCATCTGAGAAGGCAGCAAGAGCACGCCTAGTAGCACAGGGCTAGAAAAGCACGCAAAATGTGTCTACTCAGTTTAGCCAGCGACAATAAACATCATAGTTTTCATATTGACCATTCCTTCAGAATTTCAGAGGACTTTTTCTAAACTGGCGGCCCACGGATGATACCGTTTATTTCTGAATACATATCAAATGCAGATCGAGCATTTTGAGTAAAATACTTGATAATTAATGGTAAAGCATTATTCACATTTTTCCGCAGCCACCGTTAGAGACTCCAAGGATTTTTACCTAGAGCTATCATTATCTTTCTATGTGTGTAACACAAAGAGCTGAGGCCCAGGTGCTCCGCTGCTGTGTGCTGGGTTAACTCCACAGACCTCAACAACTGAAGCTTTTACTCCCCAAATCCATGAACTTTAAAGGCAATTTGTCTGCAGGGAGAAGTACGAGATCAAGGTTGAGAAGAACCTGATTCTCAGTTCCACCTTATGACCCCATGGGCAGATCACTCCCTCTCAGTGCTCCATTTAGTCCTCCCATCTGCAAAAGCAAACGATACTCACTAACTTGACAAAACAAGTACAACAGATTTATATTGATAGGCCACGCTGGGCAGATTCGTGTCAAACACCATTGTTCTAACATTTGAAAATACAAATATTTACCTTTCAAGCATGTCCTTAACTTCCCCAGAAGCATGCCTCCAAACCCATATTATTTTAGAAGACAGAAACTGTAGTTTCAGAAAGTGGATGGTTTTATTTTTGTGCCATTACAAAAATGCCTTTTAACTTGTCAAACGATACGCTACAAATATCTTTGGCAGATGAATGAAACCAAGTTTCCTGTCATAGCTGCCAACTTCAAGGTTGAGATAATCAGATAAACCTTTAGTTTGCCTCTCCCAATACTTACAACAACATATGTTTGAAGTGATCCATATTTGTCTTACTTTTCCCATTGGGATTTGAAAAGGCAAAGTATCGGACCACCACGTGACAAGTTCGCAGAACGCTAGATGTGGTCCACGATTATTACAGCCAACCTCTGTTCTCAACTTTCCTCAGGTTTCCCCCCCTCTCAGGTTAAACAGGCCCCAGTAGCTCCGCTTGTCTAAAGGTAAATGCAAAGTTTAGATCACAGCATCCAGCAGCATCCTCAATGCCGGCGGGATACAAAGCCTTCTTATGGTACAAAATACCTGTTAGTTTATGAGAAAATAGGAAGGATATTTGTTTCGCTCGTTTTTTCTTTTCCGCAGTATCAGTAAGACTGGATTTGCAGAATTGTGCTATTTCATACTGGGGCCACCTCAAAATCCTGATTATTTGCAGGGTACTTTATAACCAAGAACACTGTCCCTTCAGATATAATCCTGAGTTTGAAAGTAGAAGCAAACCCTACAAACAGGCCTTTTACAAGCTTTGTGTTTTATCTAACTCCCTCTATTAATTTATTATCAGGATGTCAGTACAAATTGTTATTTTGATGATTCCTTGCCCCCGTACTTCTGAAAGGGAAAGCAACTATAAACACAAGGGAGACTGACCTCAGCGATTTCCTCTGTTCAGACAGGAGCACAATGCGCTTAAACACCACGGCAAGGAGAGGTGGACTGTTTAGAATTCCTCCAGCTGTAATCTACAGTAAAAACAAATAAACAAATACATGACTACAAGACCTGATAATGAATCCCTTCGTGAGGCCAACCGTTATCTCGAGTTCATAGATGGAGATACCAAAGCACACAAAGGCTCAGCAACCTACCAAGTTCAAAACCCACCACTGAGAGCCAAGGCTACAGCTTGGGAGGCCACGTGCTCGGTCCACGAGGACTTTTTTGGGTTTGTTTGTTTTTTTTCCCCCCTCTTCTGGCCATAAACCGGATACAGTTTGGCCAAGGGCGGACAGCCTGAAACGCACCCATTTGG
>VZTV01027522.1:2590-15653 GCA_013400875.1 Anhinga rufa
CCATAGTCAAAAGTAACAGCATCTTTGCCTAGAAGTTTGCCCTAACTTGGAGAACAGCAACTGGAAATGAAAAAAATCAGCTAATGGTAAAAAGGTACTCATTCGTATAAACTATGAGCAATGAAGTGTACACTTTAATAAAGGAAATTTAAAATATTTTTTTAAAAAATGTCTCTTTCTGGGTTTGGACAATAAGGGGTTTAACGTATAGCATAAACATGGCAGTGATGTAAGCTTCCAACACTATAAGAATAATAAAGCTGCCAACAATAACATAGGAGAAACAACTGTTAAGCAAACACTTTCTGTATTTTGATGTATGATATACCCTCATTCCACAAGGTCATAAAGTATTTTCAATTGAAGATAGATATAAAATTTATGATATGGATAATCATTAAGACATCAAATGGGGAATACCTCCAGCAGTCATAAAAGCCTAGCCGAGGATATGTGCTCATGTTACGAGTTTTTTTTACAATTAATCTTGACAAGCTATTGAAACCCAAAACACTGATTGAGTGTTAATATTGTGCCAATGTTCATAAAAAATAGATATAATCCAATTAATCATTATAGGCTAATTCTTTCAAAAGAAAATACTTTCAGTAAAATAATTCTGATTTCATCCTCTGATGTTTGGAGAAAGTTACTTTTTAAAACATATTTATATACACACACAAAAATATATATGAACTCTTGCAATATTCAAATTAAAGATACAGAGATAAAGATAAAGATACAGCAACATTAATAGAATACCTTTAAACAAATTACAAACCACCTAATAACTGACTAACTCTCAAATGCAGTTTCCAGTGGGGAATGACAGGAGAGCTTCTACTCTGGTTTCACAGGGACCAATACAAGGTTTCTCACTATTTAACATTTTCACAGATGTCCAGGACTATTAAACTTCATCTGTGACAAAGGTAGTAGTACCATACACTTTACCTGGTATCTTAACTTTTTTGAGTTCTTGAATGTGTTAATTGATCTATGTTCAACTATTTGTAAGCTCTGTGACCTTTTCAAGAATTGAAGATTGTAAGAAGTGGTTTTATGTTCACTACTGACAAGAAGTCTTGGAAAGAAGGTATCATGGTCATTAGCAACATATCTTTTGATATCAGATTTTACCAACCACTAAATAATCTTTTTTATTTTAGGAAACCCATGTTTTAACTGCTGCACATATATCTCACCTTAATAGATGCCCTTGACCCTTTAATCTATAGGCACAATGGTGGATTCAGGCTTAGAATGTGGGAAAAAAATAATAATCAAATTCCCCTCTTCCTAATTTCAGGTGAGCTTTGTGTCACTGTTATCAGTTATTACCGATGAAGAATTACACAATATGAAGGACCCACATTAAACAAATTGTACAGCATCTGAGAGTTTTGGCTCTTTTTCCTCTTGTTTTTAATGAAGATACTAAAATATCTTCATAAGTTTCTGAAAAAGATGAAGTTTGAATGTTAAAACCAGAAAAGGTTAGTTCAATATTTGGGTTAGGATGCAATAAGTAATATTTAAGGCACAGGAACAAATACTGAATAAAGATACCATGCTACACATCTCTCCCTTGTGGAAAGAATCCCAGCCACTACTAGCTTAAATTAATCACTAGGGCAACTGCTCTTGCACAAAAATCCTTCCCAGATATAGCCTGAAGACTGAGGATTTTATTTTGTCTTTTTAAAGATCTTGTATTTCTGGATGGTTCTACATACTTAGATATTTGCTTTTGCTGAGATAATCCACTTGCCCAAAATACTGACTGCTGAAACAAATGCCATATGCTTTGTAATTTTACTCTCAACTTAAATCTTCTAGAGTTCTTTCTGTAAAAGAGACAGTCTTCCTGTACCGTCCAAATAATTCCTCATCTGCATCCCATGGGAAAAATGTTTCTTAGTCCAAGAAGTTCATATGGAAAACATATAAATAACAGTACCGAGATCATTGACCTGGGAGAAATTCATTGGGAATTTCCTTGGGAAATTCCTTGGGAAGGGGTTGGAGAACTCAAGAGTTTCACGAACATGACAGTCAATTCCAGCTACTTAAGGAGATGAACACATTTCAGTAGGCAAATCCCTGGATCAAATAATCAAATAGAAATATATTTCAGAATTCACCACCTGTAAAGTGATATTTCTAAAGTATGTTAGATAAGAAGAGCAATTTACACTGGAAATTCAATAACTTACCATAGTATTAAATTGCTGTACCTAATAGCCCTGAGATAAACTATTGCTCCATTCCACTCTAGAGTCTCCCAAGTTGAGGCTTAATATCCTGAATGGTGACTAACAAGACTTCTGTTTTGGTCAACCAACTCTTACTGCAGATGATCCAACAATAAGAGCCGTTCCAAATATCTGCTCCTGATCTTGACTAAGAAGTTCCCAGAGCTGCTTTGGATTCAAAACAATGCTATAAAGGTTAGCATAATTATTTACTCTTTAAAATCTAAAACAGAAATGGGTGACATCTGGACTAGTTCACACCATAATGGAAACAGAAATAAGATCCACATCTCCCATGTCTTGAGTTCGTTAGATTGTACTACATGGCAAACCACTATAATTTCTATTCTATAAGAAAGTTTTCATTACAAGCTAAGATCGGCTTGTTATGCTATTCAAGGAGAGTTATAGGCTTGGCATTTTCAAAGGCTAAATTTCTCTCCCATTCTTAAGGCCCTCTACTCCATTTATTTATCAAAGACACATAGCAGAAGAGCCCAGCTTCTATGTTTATCCACATAAGTAAAAGGCCATAGGAAGAGACTCCACTTCTGGAGACAATCTATGCGAATGGGTGCAAATCCATTATAACCATCAACAATAAAGAAGTACATCCTTTGTTTTCAAGTTACTGACAAACCCAAAAGGGTGATAAATGCACAAACTATTTTTGTAAAGTGGTATCCTAAAAAGAAACAATATTATGACAGTAATTTACTTCTCAATGGGTCAGGATTTATATAGGAAGAATGAGGTAACTCCTAAAAGTCTGATAAATCTCATGTTTGGACTTCGAGATCTTCAGAGCAACAGGCACAAGAATATCATGTTAAGTAATCTTTTATTTATCATTAAAACTCCACTTAAGCAATTCCAGACTAGCCAGCTGCACAGAGAGCTTTGCCAGCTGGTACTTCTGGGAAAAAAAATCTCATATATCTTTCCTTCTGATTATCCTCAGAAAAAAACCTACCCTTTCAAGAACAAGCTATTCTATTTCTGGCTCCCTTTTATATGGAAGGTTTTACAGTCTTCCTTAATTCCTTTAAAAAACTCTTGATGTATGCAGAAGGGTAATTTGATAGATATTCTTTATAAACATTTTTAGAAAATTGTAAAATATATTAAGTAGCCACGTAGTCTACAAACTGATATAGCTGGTCGTAAATCAACACGTTTTCAAGCCTGCTTAGAAAGCAAACTTTAAAGACTACTCAAAGATTTTTCTGCCTCTAAAATCTATGCACAAACAATAATAAACATCTGAATAGATTTATTTAGCTGCAATAGAAGATTTTGCCAGCCAGGTTTATTTCTTTCCTCCCTTATGTTGATTTCTTCATAATGAATTGTCTGAGAATTTCAAACTGACTAAATCACAAAAGGTCAAAAGTCTTTTTGCAATCCTATTTTATCATATCATATGCCATGATTATATTACAACATAGCAGAGAATTTTTTTTCTATTTAATATTCAAGCTGTTTTATCTCTTGCTGACAGACTGAAATACATTTATTTTATTCAGGAAGACTTTCATTTGTGCAGAAAACTTTTTTTTCTAAATCTGATATTTTTTTTAAAATCTGATATTTTCCTGGATCATCTGTTTTAAACTTTCAAAGGCAAATACCTAGAAATTTGAAGTTTCTTTCCTATTATTTTTTCCAGGAAACAGTTTTACTAGTGTTAGTCACCATTTCTTTCAGTCAGTCTGAAGCTATATAGCAGCTGACCAACAGTTATTTTGCAAATCATCATTTCAACATAGAATTGTTATTCTGTTTCTACAACATACATATACTCTGATAAGCATTATAAAAAAAAATAAAATTGGTAGGCTTTTCATTTAAACTTTCTTCCAAAGCTGCAATAAGAAATCTTAGTAAACCTGGACTTTTTTGGAACAAAATATGACAGGGAACAACAGCCTAAAAAAGCCATCCCTGGAATAATTGTTTTTATGATGTACTTCAACTCCCTTCTCTTTCATTTCCTTTCCAGGCCACTGCCACACAGGCAACCCATGGGTTTACTGGGAAATGGGAACAGCTCTTCCAGGTAAGCCTGGCAGCACATTCATCTCCCTAGGTTCCCATGTACTCTTCAAGATACAATTTGACTACACTCAAACCAGGTTCTTGCAACAAATCTAGCCTTGATGGTGAGAGATAACCTTTGAAGAGTACTCATCACAGCATTACTCTAAAATTAATAGGTAATAATCACACATATGCCCTAAGCATTATTCTTGAAAGATTACTGCAGTGGAACTGGATTATTGTTTATGGCTTGGGTGTTGTGGAGTAAGAAAACAGGCTGCTTCACAAGGAGGGATATGAGATGGAAGCAAAGGTGACCCCACCACCATCAGGTGGTAGGGAAAGCAGCGCCCTCACAGACCCACAGTACCTGAGCAGGACTAGTGAGAACTAGTGGTCTAAACATCCAGGGGTCATAAGGCAAGGTGAGGTCCAAAGTCAACTTGGGAAAATCAAACAACTCAGACTCACCAGAGAACAAGACTGAAAACCACTATAACTGCAGCATCACCCAAGGAAGGAACAAATACCCCAGGCAAAGGTTAAGTAGAGCCCTATGGAACATGGGCAGGGGTGTGTGGAAGAGCCCCAGGTGAGGCTGATCAGGACCATTAAAGCCTAATAGTGCCCCAAGGGCCCTGATATTAAGCAAGCTCTTGTTAAGGAGTAAACATGACCTCAGAAGAGGTAAATAAATGGTTTAGATCTAAAGCTTAAGGAGGAAACTTCTTGGAGCTCATGTAAGATGTCATTGCCACTTAGACTTCAGCTGATATGAACTCATTTATAATAAAAGTAAGAATCAGGCTCTAGAAGATGCTACTTCTGTATTTACTTCTTCCTCTAGAGGTAATCCTCCTGTGACCCAGGGTCAGCCAGTGATTCAGTTTCACAATACACACAAAAAACCCAATGTAATTTCTTTAGAGTCCTTTGACTGTTCTTCCCATATTTCAGTTGAAAGACTTTGACAAAGAATTATTAATTTAAGTATATCTTATTTTAAGTGAAAATGCTACTGCAAAAATTCTGAGAGCTGCAAAGGCATGTGTGACTCAAGGACAGCTACTTTAGAGCTCAGGCTACATAAAGCTAATATGCATCTCCTGAGCATGCCAGAAGTGAGAGAAAAGGCTTGACTGCAGGCCCTGTGGGATTTTCTGGGCAGTTTTGAAGTCCTAGAAGGCCATCACAAATTGAAAGTCCCCTAGGATTTGTCTGATTTACAGCCTAGGCTACGGTCACTACTTTGCAGCTTTGGAGCTAGCTTGTTGGAGGATTGATTTGTTTTCAATAGAATTAGTGACAACAAAAATGAAAAAAAAAAAAAAAATCCATCAGCTAACTACCACTCAAAGCTACAGGCTACCTTAGCTAAGTTTTCATTTTATAATTAAATTGCTTACACCTTTGTCTGGTGATATCAGAGGAAATATTTTTTTTTCCTTATTCAAAAGGAACCTTGCAGAGAACATTTGTAAAAGTTATATGGTTTTTGCCCCATTTTATCCAGTCAGACCCTCCTAGAAAAAATAAATTGTGATCCTGTTCAGCTGGTATTGGAAATCTTTGAGTGAAATCACCAGTGCTGCAAGTATACCTGTAGTGAAGTATTAGAAAAACTGACCACCAATTTGCAATATTTTAAGACCCTGCAGAATCCATCCCACAGGTCAAAATCACTGATAGTCATCAACAGGGGAATGCTGGGAGTTTCCTGTGATGTTCCCACTTGAGGAAGATTTACTTCTGAGATGCCAGCCACAGCTCTCAGTTCTCCCACTCACTTCCCAAGGTGTCTTTCAAAGCATCAGTACTTTGGTTGCCTGAGGTTGTGAGCTGCTGTACACAGTGTAACGTTAGGTCAACAGTTGCCTCTATTCTTTTTTAAAAAGTTCCCTTATGTAATTAAATTCAGGGGTTTGGACTTGGTCATGACTTTCTGGTGCTTGTATTTGTGTGAAGTCATCCGGGTGCTGCACAGGCTGGGGACTCCTGGGGTGGGAGGGCAGGACCTGGCAGCCAGGGCAGCCCCAGCCCCAGGCACTGAGTACCTCTGTGGGGATGGGCAGAGGCCAGGCTGGGATGTCAGGCTGGCATGAGGGGGCCTGTGGCCAGTCATGGCCAAATGGCTGCTGAAAATGGCTCCCCAGGACAGGGATTGGCTCTGGCCCTGCCTCAGGCCTCCACAGAGCATCAGGTCACTGAGGGGGGTGCTCTCATGGTCTTACAGAAGGGCCAACACCAGTGGTACTGCACAATGAATCCTCACCAGAAATGCACTAATTATATAATGTACAGGTCAGAGTCATGGAAAAAAAAATCTATCAGCAAAGCCTAAACAGTTTCCAGTGTGGATACCCACTGCAAAGTAAGCAGAAGTTAGAAAGAAAATTAATATTTTGGAGCAGGCACAGTTCTCCACAGCTGTACAAATAGCATAGATAATGGACCTATATTGCATACATTTGACAATACCAGCTAATAATTTCTTTTAGTAAACACCTCACCTGATTTCCCTTTTTTAGCAATTCCTTTAAAAGCAGAGACATCAACCCACAGAAATATCTTCTAGCACAACTTGTTAAGTAATACATTTCTGGAAAAATGAAAAGTTCAAAAGAGCAGGTCCAGGGCAGAATAAGCTCTGACTAACTTTTGCCTTAAGCCACTGTACCTTTGATGGTACAAAATAAATAAACGTTATGTTTTACTAGTTAAAATATTTTGTATAATGTAAAGTTTATTAAACAAATTCCATGATACATCTTAGCTGCTTCAGCTCACACCCTCAAATTAATTGTAGAAAAATTGCATCCAGCTGTTTTCTGACCTATTCCCCACTAACGCATTACCAGGAGTTAAAGAAACTGTCAAAATATGCTAAAGGGAATAATGGAACACCCAAGTTCTACCAAATCCACAATACTTTGCTGGATGAACCAAATATGGCCTGTAACTGTTTACTCTGAGAAAGAGTGTGAGGAACTTCAGCGTGTCCTGAAGAAATAACTTAATGCCACATGACATTCAGTATTGATAACTTGAAAGTATTGCACACTCAAGGGAAAAATATGAGCATACAGTTTCTGGATGTTAAATAACAGTATTTTTTTCAGGCTAAATTATTTAAATGAAAGCCTCTGCTTAGAAAAAATGTTTTGGCCAAGGAAACATACCAGAAATCTCTATGTTCATCTATAGAAAACATACTATACAAGTTTGCTTTTAGCTGAGATACTGTGGAGCATTCTTCAGTCTATCTCAAAAAAAAAAAAGAAGCTGTGAAAAAGGATCAGTGACTGGCAATAACAATAATTATCAGCCTTAAAAATTCCTATTTGAAAGAATGGTTTAAAGGATTGAGATTACTTGCCTTATAAAGGTAAGAAATAAGGTTCATGACAAAAGCATATAAAACGATAATTGGTGAAGAGATCATAAGAGAGGAACTCTAGTTCTTCTTTCAACAAAGGAATGAGGAATCACTCAATGAAACTGAAAAATGGCAAGTCAGGATGAAAAGAAATACTCTTCTTCACAAAGTGCAATTTTAGGCTATGGCATTTACTGCTACAGGATGCCTTTGAGGCTGAGAGTTTAGCAGAATATCTTGAAGACCTTGTTATCTCATTGGTAAGAAGAGTGTCAAGAGCATAAAGGTGAATGATAAAATAAGTTTGGAAAAGTTGGAAGACTGACTAGGGGATATGTCCTATTGTGTATTCTTGAGTTTATATCAAAGATTTGGGTTAGTATTTTGCAATAAACCAATTTTTCAATAAGTTTTAAAGTCATTAAAGTGTTATATTTTTGGCTATTTGCATGAGGATATGTGTTTTTGAGAAGAAAATAGGGATAAAGGCATGGTAGAAATCAAAAAGTACTGACTAAACATCAGTTTCATGATATTTTCAAGTACTCTAGAGGATATTTTTTGCAGTGCAAAAACCCAGTAGTCTAGACATCAAATGATTTTGTATGAATAGAGACATTTTTAGGGTAGCTTGCCAGGTGCAGTGTGTTTATGGAGCTTTATAGGCTCTCATATCTTGCCATTGTGATTAATATAAAAAAGTTTCCTCCTTTATTTCAACAAAATCATGGACTTCACCACTTCTTGTAATCTTTAACCTTATATACCACTGTAACTTGTAGCACATTCTTTCTATTTTTGTCTAACACTGAATTATGCAAAAATCAGTCTGAGAAGTTCCTTCAGAATTTCTTACAAATGCTGTGTTTCCAGATTGATTCTAAAGGCTTTCTTTATTATTATTGAATATTTCTTCAGGAAAACATTTCATACATCTTTTCTAAAATGTTCCTAAATTCCAACACTGATTTGTGATAAAATATGTTGAAACGCTGAGTCAGTTCTAACATATCCACTATCCTGGCATTATGCTTTTTTCTTATATTTATGAATTAATTTATGAGAGCTTTTGGCTTTTGTCAAAGTTCACAGCTATTTCAACTTCTCAATATGGTTGAAAAATATCAGGTACCTAATGCAGGTCCCTGCATTTTTGGGAGCTGGAAAGAAAAAGAAAAAGCTAGTCCTCTTTCTAAATACACCTTTCTAAATGTGCCTGCCCAGGGACTGAGTATCACACTAAACTTTGGCTGTAGTGACTTAAAATGCCTAGGATGAGTGCTATATGTCATATTCACCAATTAAAACTATGATAGGTTTCATTCTGCTCCACTGAAATGAATATGAGCTTGCTTTTGATGTCAGCAAGATATTAGAGACTCCCTGAGCACACTCACTTAGCATATGACTGGCTATTTTTGTTCCCTTTTACAATATATTCTACAATATGATATTATTAAAATCTATTTTCTGTAGTTTCCATCAGTTCTCATGTACCTGAGTAGGTGCTACAAGACCTCAACACTGTGGAGAATCAGGATGCATATGAGAAATGTTTAAGAATTGCAGATGACCTGCTTTTCTTGACAACTAACAAAATACCAGAAGGAGAATATGATCAAAACAATGCAATCATATATTTTTAAACAAAATAAAATAAAATAGTCTAGTGTGATTTCTAATGTGACTGATTTTTTCATGGTTGATTTATAAAGTTGTATGCTTTATTAATCATTAAAATATGACTCAACATGGGTGCATAAAATATGATTGAATGAAAAAATAAAATCTGATCAAACAATAAATTGAATTTAAATTCATCCCATCAAGATGCTGAATTAATTTTAGATTTAATCAATAAATTGACTAAAACCTAAAATTTATTTGAATGCTGATTAATCTGATTAAAATAGTGAACCAATTTAACCCTAAGCAACCCAAACTAATGCACAGTTATATAGAGAACAGAGGCATTGGTCAAAATACTGTTGTAGTATTTTCAGTGTATCATGTGTTTAATGATTTTCCTTGAAACAGTTAGAATCATAAGAAATATGAAAACAGAGCAATAGGTAGAATATTTATCATGCTTAAACATTTTTTTTCCTGACATATGTGTATTAGTATAACTCAGTAACAGTATTTTCGAACAGCTTTATTGTGGAGTTGTTCACTGGGAATTTTCCAGTGCTATTAAATTTTTTGACAGAAACGCTGCATCATATACATGGGTGGTTTATGACACGTGTGGTACTGGCATTTTGGAAATGCATGTGTAGGAACTGAATGCTTTAATGAAGAATCAACCATTTATTCTCGAAATCTAACAAACAAATGATCCCTAAATCACTGGTGATATGCCTTAGTAAATGGTTTTGATGGCAACTTTATACAACATTTGCCCTGGGTTCCATATCTCAGTGCTTGTTTTATGGATGGTGAATTACCACTTAAGCAGGGTGCAAGAACACAAGAAAAATGAAGACAACCTTGAACAATGAACAATAAGGTTTAATGGCCAAAATTTATATAAGCATCAGAAACAAATGGGTTGAAGTTTATGGTACTATCACTTTGATACAAAGACAAACTCTTTTCCATGGATCTTTCCCCAGTTACACCCTGCATCCAATTTTGAATCAACAAGCACAGAAAATCTATGCAATGTTAAACAATAAGCTGCTATATTTGAAGTTGTATGTATGTAGTTCTGTATTTGATTCAGAACAAATTACCTCTGATGGAATTATACAACCAATTTTGGAAAAGCATGATTTAATAATGTAAGCTAGGAAAGAGGACTTTTATTAAAATACTGATATGGTCAACTAAGATATTTTCTTACCTGAGCACATTACAAAGGGTAGAGTATTTTCCAGTGTGGACAGCCAGCAATAAAGTACAGTCTAAATTTAAAGTGTTCTCCATTCACAGTGCAAAGCTGTCTTCCAAGCCCATGCAATTCTTTTGACCAGTTTTGAACTCAGCATAAAAGGTTTTCTCTTGCAACTGAAATTAGTCTTTGGATCACAGCTGAACCCAAGCTCTAAATGCAGCTTTATTAACTGCAGTAATTAATATTGTATAATACTTTTTTTCACTGAGTAGTAGTGTGTATGCTGCAGCTTAAAAAAATATTCTGATTGAGCCAGGTAAGGAAAGCTTGGGAAAAATCACTAGGTTTCATGAGCAAATCAGTCTTTAAGTCTTTCCTTCTAGAAACCTCTGAGAGATGTACTGTGCAAACAAGCTCATGTGTAAAGGGATTTAGTCCACTTGAGATGGATGGATTCATTCTCTATTAAATTAGTATTCTAGTACAAGCTACTAATGATTAACCAATTGACGATAAATTTGAAGTAGGAGGACTGTCTCTTTAGAATTATTTAGAAAATATTAGTTAGGTGCATTATGAACAGTTATAGTCTAAAGATAATGAGGAGGTATTCAGTTTGGAGGGGGTGTTAACAGAAACACAGGAGGATTCCTAATTCTGTGGGAAAGAAGTCCATTAACTCCTCGTTATAAATATTCTCCCATTAAGCTTTATTCATAATACCATAAATTATATGTAAGTACATTCCACCAACAGCACAAAAACTGTATTAAAACTGCAAATTCATGAGATATCTTAAACATTTGAATAATCTTATTGAGCTCCCTGAGTACACAGGCATTCTCAAATTTAATTTTAAGTTTTTAAATTTTTAAATATTTTTAAGCATATGGGCAAAAACCTCTTCCCATATAAGCACTTCCATCACCTTTTTGTTTCCAGGTATCACATTATATTTTTCTTTTGGTTCTCCCGCCACAGACAGTTTGTGTTCCTTAAAAAAGTTTCTGATCCCTTTTTTACTCCTTTGTCACAGCCATCCTAAAGGAAGAAGCTGACTTTTCCTCTTTATTTCCAGAAGCCTTTTTCAGCTCTTGCAACAGCTGAGAAGAAGCAGGAATAGCACATTACCATCACGCACTCCTCAGCCAACCACCAACTGCTTTACAAGTCTCCACAGATTAATAAAGATAATAAAGAACTATGAAAATTAAGTTGAATAGTTTCTGAGTGACCTAGAAGATATGCATCTATTTCAAATGGCAAATGCTACAATGCTGCAGATTTAAAAAACAAAACAAAANATATTTCACTTCATGCTATATAAAATGTTTCATAAAGCCTGAAGGTAAATTTCCATTTTGCATTTTCAGTACATGTACATAACATGCCAGAGGGATCAGACCAAAGGTCCATCCAAGTCCACTACTGTACCTCTGTCCATGGACTGGTCAGAGTCCATACAGAGCTGGCTAGGAACAGCTGGCTAGGGATAGATGGTGAGGAGTGCCATCTGTATCGACCATACGTCAATGCAGTATAGGAACAAGGCAAAGATATATGATACCTTTTCACCAGGCTGTAGCAGTCACATCCATTTAAAAGTCCTAATCCTAATATGGTTTCAATGAGTTAAGGATTTCTCCGCTGATTTCTCTTCCATGAGCTCATTCCCTCTTCTCTTAAACCTACACAAATATGTGGCTGAATGTGTAACAGTCCACAGTCACAGAAGTACATCAGTGTTTTACCTCCCCATGATGTTTTCACTGCTAGGCTAAATTTATGTGACTTATGTGGGCTGAGCAGTTTAGTATACATGTTGGTATTCCAAAGTGAACGAGCAAGCAGATGCCAGATACCGTTACACAGAAACAGGCAATAGCTTAGGCTATGTTGCTCACCTCAGTAGCA
Organism: Anhinga rufa; assembly: GCA_013400875.1. Lineage (NCBI taxonomy): Eukaryota > Metazoa > Chordata > Aves > Suliformes > Anhingidae > Anhinga > Anhinga rufa. The sequence continues at coordinate 15,012 of VZTV01027522.1, forward strand.
CCTGCAATTCACAGAATGACAGAATGGTATGAGTTGGAAGGGACCTCGAATGATCATCTTGTCCAATCCCCCTGCTTGAGCAGGCATACCTAGAGCAGGGGGCACAGGACCACGTCCACGAGGGTTTTGAATGTCTCCAGGGAAGGAGACTCCACAGCCTCTCTGGGCAGCCTATTCCACTGCTCTGGCACCTGCACAGGAAAGGAGTTTTTTCTCATATTTAAGTGGGACTTCCTGTGTTCCAACTTGTGCCAGTTGCCCCTTGTCCTGTTATTGGGTACCACTGAAAAGAGTCCAGTCCCATCCACCTGACACACACCCTTCAGGTACTTATAAGTCCTGATAAGATTCCCCCTCAGTCTTCTCTTTTCCAGGCTGAACAAGCCCAGGTCCCTCAGCCTTTCCTCATAAGAGCTCCAGTCCCTTGATCATCTTTGTGGCTCTCCACTGGACTTGCTCCAGCAGCTCCACGTCCTTCTTGAGCTGGGGGGCCCAGAACTGGACACAGTACTCCAAATGCGGCCTCACCAGGGCAGAGTAGAGGGGCAGGATGACTTCCCTCAACCAGCTGGCCACGGTCCTTTCAATGCAGCCCAGGATACCATTGGCCTTCTTGGCCAGGAGGGCACAGTGCTGGCTCAG
>VZTV01027528.1:1090-14330 GCA_013400875.1 Anhinga rufa
GCCTCTATCTTTGGAAGAATACTGATGGTGTCAGAGCTGTAAGAAGACATCGTCCACTTCCTTACATCATTCCTTTACCCTACTTTGATCCCAACACTTCAATTTAGGATACAGCAGTTAGAACAGCTTCTCAGTGTGGTGAAGTAGGATGTTTAAAAAAACCCTCACATTTTGTTTCCTTTCTGCTGGGTTTAAACTTTTAGATCAAATCACCCTGAAAAAGATGTTTGTGCAACAGGAAAATGTGGTATCGAGTTTATCAGAACAAGGTAGACAATAATATATTTCGTGTGACTTGATTGTAAAAAATGACAAGGAAACCACAGGACATTGGTGTGAATGCAATGGAACAAGGCCACGAAGCATGTGTTGTGTGCCACAGACATGAGGGTTGATATAGACTTGAATGAGATTCAATTTAGATCAAAAGGACCTTCAGGGGTTTTTTCTTTTTAAGATAGAGGCATGTCTTTTGGCATTACACAGCTTGTGGCTATTGAGGCAGATCTGAAGGCAACAGGATATGGAGCATGCACTTCTGATTTACTAGTACAAATGGCTTACACAGGCATGGAAAGTAAACTGTTTTAAGCCCTCCAAGATCAGAGATAAGACTTATTAGCAGGACTGTCTGGGGAGTTTTTTCTCATCACTTCCTTGCCATGCTAATTTGGTACAAAGGTACTTCCCTGACTGGCTTATTTGCACATGACACCCAGATTTTGTAACATGTTCCCTGCACTAACCTCCACGCCGTGACTGCCCCATCCCATCTCACTCTGCTGTTGCATCTTGCCTTTGTCACTTTATCCTGCTTCCTCTCATATCTTTTGGGTCAGTACCAGCTGTTCTTTTGATTCCTGTTTTCCTACAGCATCTTCTTCTACCCGCAGGTGGGAAGTAACAATGTGACAAATACACATGAAATATCGCAGAAATAGGCAATTAGGTCACTGTGACTCCCTGGCAGAATGGTACTTTGCAGCAACCTAAAATGCTCATACCTAACAGCAGTCTGCAAGGACTAAAATACGCAGCCATCAAGTACTGTGACAAGTAACTCACAAACAATACTTTACTATGCATTTTCTGTATATTTTTCTCTATTCCAGAATTCAGTTCTAGAAGTATAACTGGACCCTGAAGAATTTTGTGCTGAAATGTAGTACCCACCAGGACATCTTAGTACAGATCATTTATTCTGTAGAGCTGGTGTTAGCCAGGAGGCAATCTTCCCTCTCCCTCAGAAAGCTTTATCCTTCAGTTCTTGTCAACTTACCGATTTTACAGTTTAAGACTCATCATAATTTCAAAACTGCAGACGCAGTTTCTTAAATATCACTATCAAAGCACCCAGAACAAGACTTGCTATATAACTTCGAACATGCACAAAACAGCTTCTCTCAGCCTGAGGTAGTTGATGGCTCCTTCATGCATGACTTGTTAAGTGTTTCACATTAAGCTCTGTGCCCAGCCCCATAGATTGAAAGCAGGCTCATGGAGCAGACTTTCCACGTGCTATGGCTTCTAACCAAAGACTTGCAAAGTAATGCCCACTCCTGAAACCCATCTGCCTCCAAGGGGACTGTGAGACAGCGCAGATGGTCCTCGAAGAGACTGTTCCTTAAAAGCAAGTGCTATGGAAAAAGAGAGAAATCAAGCTCTTTTCCTACCACGTGCCCACCAGCTGTCCACCCCACTCCCTAACTTCAGCTACCTAGAACCTGCTTTCATCCCAAGAGCTCCCAGCAATCCTACAAGTCTCACTCCAGAAAAAGAGAAAACTCTCTTTGACCTACTATTTTCTAACTTCTCACCTCAGCTTCTCTCAAGTGTCTTCTGGACAATACTAAAACAAAGATGCTTTCCTCAAAGCTCTGTCTCTCTCTGCTACTCCGGAGGTCCTCTCATGAAGAATCATTGCCTGGTTAACACCAATGGGAAATGCCATATGTAAGCACAAATAATCTGGGCACAGAGCCATTCAAAAACAGAGCACAGGCATTACTGTTTGAGAAGAAATTAATCAACTTGAATTTTGCAAACCTGAATAATTTAAAAATAGCATATTTTATAATCTTCTGTTCACAATTAAAGATCTTGACAAAATCAGCCAACTGATTATAGTCTTCTAGAGAAGCAACACAGGAAAAATTACTTTAAACAAAGAACTCTCAAATACAAAAAGAATACATAATAACCCTTTTCACTCTATATCTTTCCTTCTAACTTCCTCAGAAATAACTACTTTACATGCCAGATTCTGTTAGCCTTAAAACTGAGATCATGTTGCCCAAGTTAATAGGACCATTCTTGAACTATGGTAAAATTCAACATATGTGAATTTGCTATTAAAATGCCTACATGCTCTAAATTTTTATGTTGGTATAAGCCCAGATTCAGTGTGGTGTACTCTTACTGTGCAGGAACAAAATCTTTTACATCTCATTTTCTCACATCAAGCTTTTTTTTTAAATAAATGGCTACATCATGTTTGCCCAAGACACAATGTTCTGTCTGTATCGCAAAATAAACCAACCAGTGGAATGGGTCTCTGGTGTGAGGAGTAGTATTTGGAAGCAAGAGAAAAAGCAGATGAGCCTAGTCCTCATTAAGTTGTTCTTTTTTCGGAGAGTAAATGTTAATAGGACTTTTCAGTGCTTAGAGAAAACTTTGAATCAGACATTAAACTATTGAAAATACTTCTTCAGAGAAAAGGTAGATACTCCTGCTACACCTAACGTTTTCCAGTGTGGTCAATATACCCATTGTTTACAAGAAGCACCTATTTGTTTCATAGAAACACTTCACAATCCTAAAACACGTCAATGCAAAACCGTACCAATTTTGATTTTGAAAATAGTCACCTTTGCTCTTAGGTAACAGGACTTTCAGAATGAAAACATCCATCTCAGGTACGCGATTCCGAAATTTGCTCATATATGTTCATCCCCCTAACAAATATGGCTAAAAAGTAAAGAAGATTTAGATGGCACTTTTATGGTAATTTTTCTGGGAAATTTGAAAGATTCAACATAAAAAGTTAATAGATTTATAAACTACTTAGATGTGTTGTTGAATTCAGGTTATTTACTTTCAAACAGCCCTCATTTCAAGAAAAACATACATTTTAATCTCCAAACTGAACACTAACTGAAAGGTGTCTTTGCAAATGCACTTTGTTACATATTTAGGGAAGGCTAGGAACACACAAAGATACTGAGAATGGGATTGCATTACTTTATGCAAATCTGGTCTGTCTTTGCTTTTATTATTAAAATTGTGTCTGTTGGAAATATAGACACCATGTTGTTATTACTCTAGAGCAATTTACTGCCTGGCCTTTTGCAGGTTCTTGTATGAATATTCCTTGTATGTTCTTCATTCTGAGTCTCCATTATGTTTTGTCTCCCCTGTTTAGATCTGAGTGACCTGAAAGGTTTAACACACTAACTTATTTAACTTGACGAGGGAATATAAAATTTCTCTAGCTTGTCTCTGCTTGGAAGACAAAAATTTGTGTTTGATTAAAACATAACATCCAAAAATACATCTGCAGGCTGATTTAAAAACATCAAGAAACAGTGAAATCCCACCACCTTTTTGAAGGTTTATTTTGCTGGTTGATCACTTTCAGAGTTAAAATCCTGAACCTTTTTTTTGTGGGGGTAAATCCTTCCAGTCAGACTCCCTTCTGGCACATGTGCCAGGGCTACATGGCTCTCAGCTCTCATGGTGTCTGGAATTTGGGACTGCATTTTGAAAAACTTCCTCAAATCTTTGGTGAGTTCTGATCTGTTGTTTGTATTGTATTAGCAGATAGAGACTCCAGCTAAGATTTCACTGGAAAAGAGCCAAGCAAGTTATAATAGATTAGAGGTCCTGTCCTAATTCTATTTGCTGATACCCAACTGCTTACTGCCTCACATCCTGTAAACTCAGACGGTGCATTGATGCACTCCCACATATGTGGCACCAGACCAACACCACTTTCGTCGTTTCAGTCTAAGGCAACTACAAATTTGGAAGATTTTAGTCAGCAGCTAACTTGGTAGTTTCACTGTCTTTAATGGATATGAACAATATATGTGTGCCTTGTTACGTACATTTTCTTGCTTTGCCAGTAAAAGCATTCCTGTGGCCAAAGTACTGTGTAGCATGTTGATTCTGAGTGGGTGTTTGGTGACAAGTTGAATCAAGCTCACTACCTCTGTACAAAGTTTTACCTTTTGGTTCAGATTTTTACTAGGTCTTTTCTTGAGTTCCTCTGATTGTCTTTTTCATGTTTTGGCCTGTAACATCCCAAGTGACACAATACAGCTACTGCCCTCCACTATGGCTGTTGACTTGTCCATCTAATGATCTGAATCCTGAAATTATGGAATATCCTCTTGGTTGGCCCATGATGGACCACGGACAGACCTAACTAACTGTTTGTAAAGCAGGCTTAGTAGCCTTCATTTTGGCAGATCATATTTGACTGTTAATAGCTATTGCTGTTTCAATCTTGCCTTTGTTTCACTGTACTATACAGAGGGTATTTCCACAAGTCAGATTATTTAAAAAAAAGACACTTTTTTGCTTGCTATGTGGTAGATTTGCATATATCACTCTTGTCAACTAGAATGAAAGTTATATGTGTAAAAACCCTGGTGGCAGATTGTGATAAGGCAGATTTGACACACATCACTCTGCAGATAAGGATGGTACAAGACTTGACATTTGTAGTGAAATGCTTCAAGGAAGGACTGTATATAATAGATAATGAAATGCAGATGGCTTGAACAAACTGGATACTGAGGTGACCAGCCTCTGAAGAAAGCTTGTGGCAGAACTCATCCCATAGAAAAAAGCAGAGATAGAAAGGGCAAGCCAGTTTTGCCCCTCTATCCTTACTGGAGAATTAGTGCTACTGAAAGTAAAAAAGAAGGGCTAAGGAGAAAACAGCCCCTCCGAGATCAAAAGACAGGGTTGGAAGAGTTGACAGTAGCATGACTGTGTGCATGCTTCCTTCTTCCCCTCTCTTTCTGTTTCACAATGGGAATCCTTGAAGGCTGGTGGAGGTTCCCTTCTTAAACACACTATGCTATTACAGCAGGGTTAAAAAAACCCAAGCAAGTGGTTATTGAAATGCCGTACCCACACTACATGAAAAATCATTTCTCTCTGTCTCTCTGTTAAAGAAATGGCATTCTCTATTTACTTGAATGACAGACACACCTTTCCCCTAGCTTCTACTTTAAATAGTTTTGGCTGTACTCATAGCTGTTTTAAACTATAATACTCATTTCCTTGCCACTACCCTGGTGATTGGTCATACAGTACAGCTATTGCTTGTGAATAATGGCAAGAAACCTTGAAATCTATCCAAGCCTGCAGTAGGTTTCAGGACTCTGCTTAAAAACATACCCCCCTCAGTTTGGTGAACTTGAAATGGGGAGCCTGGGACCTGCCTAATAAAGTATAGTTATCACTTGCAAATGAGCTAAGCCAGGGTTTGGAAATCTTTAAGAAACCTTGAAAATCTTAAAATCATCATGCCTGGGAGGCTTTAGATTTAGGTTCATTACTTCTTGTTTGCTACTTAATGTTGATACCATAAGGCTGTTCTCTATCACATTAATGTCTTTTAATGCTGGATTCTGCTGGCTCATAGCTTTCTTTCATGTGCTTAAAGAAAGTGGAATCTAATAGCCTGTTACCTCAGAAAGATGCAGCTACCTTTTTCCATATATTACCGCAGGCAAGTCCTTGCATCAAGAAGTTGTTCACCATCCATGGGCATTTTCTTCAAACAGCTAAAACCAGAACTATCCATTGCAGAAGGACCTGGGGGTGCTGGTTGACAGCTGGCTGAACATGAGCCAGCAGTGTGCCCAGGTGGCCAAGAAGGCCAACAGCATCCTGGCTTGTATCAGGAATAGTGTGGCCAGCAGGAGCAGGGCAGTGATCGTGCCCCTGTACTCGGCACTGGTGAGGCCGCACCTCGAATATTGTGTTCAGTTTTGGGCCCCTCACTACAAGAAGGACATTGAGTTGCTGGAGCATGTCCAGAGAAGGGCAACAAAGCTGGGGAAGGGTCTGGAGAACAAGTCTGATGAGGAGACATTGAGGGCAATGGGGTTGTTTAGCCTGGAGAAGTGGAGGCTGAGGGGAGATGCTCTCTACAACTACCTGAAAGGAGGCTGTAGTGAGTGGGTGTTGGTCTCTTCTCCCAAGTTACTAGTGATAGAACAAGAGGAAATGGCCTCAAGCTGCGTCAGGGGAGGTTTAGATTGGATATTAGGGAAAAATTAATTACTGAAAGAGTGGTCAGGCACTGGAACAGGCTGCCCAGAGAGGTGGTGGAGTCACCATCCCTGGAGGTGTTCAAAAAACGTGTAGATGTGGAACTTCAGGACATGGTTTAGGAGACATGGTGGTGTTGGGTTGATGGTTGGACTTCATGATCCTATAGGTCTTTTCCAACCTTAATGATTCTATGATTTTATGATTCTATTCTATCAGCTGCTGAAAGAAACTGAAGATGTCTCAGGTAACTGGTGAGGAGATGACTGACCGCAGGTCAGCCTATGAAAGCTTGGCATTTCAGTTGAAGAATCTAGCTGTTTTCATGTACTACAACAGTCTGTGCTCATGCTTTCATAAAAAGATAGCATACAAACTGTTTGACAACAAACAAACCATGGGCTCTTAGCTTATGGAAAAAAGAATGGGAAATACACTAAGCTGAAATGCAGATAGAACCATACTTTCTGTTACATTTTATGGACTCTCTTTTTCATAATCAAAAGGGATCTTGAAAAGCCAGAGATGTGGGCATAAGGTGCCATGAACAAGGACAACATAGATAAAACAAATAGGTATACAGTCCCCTTTCAGAGGTGACCCATGTGAGCTGATGAAATGCAAGACCTCTCTGTGCCATTCGGTGGAGCCCAAGGAAATTAGTGTCAGAGGGCACTGAACCCCCTTTGCAAACATGCAGCTGCATCAGAGCTGGGCTGGGCCCAAGCTAATGGCCAGGACACAACAGCTCAGGCAAAGCATTGCTAAGGCAGCTGCCCCACCGCTGTGGTGGGTTTTGGCTCTCTGCAGGGGACAGCACTCTGCCTGCTGTGGCACCAAGACCAGTATCTCTTGGTTGTGCTCCACAGTGCTGTGCCACACATGTCAGCTGTGAGGTGGGCAGACCTGCCCCAGGCAATCTATTGAAATCTCATTTTGCCAATACCCCTCTGGAGCCCATCAATAAATCCTTGAACTAAGTCTTTTTGCCTAGCCGAGTGAACTCCCATCTCCTCCCACTGCCAAAATAGTCCATTCTAATCTGTTTTAAACGTTGTCCCACTGATGTGTCAGATATTTTTCCCTCACCTTATATCTCTTTTTCCCCCCACAAGAGGGCACCAACACTGCATCCTTTGAGACATTTTATTTCACAACGAAACATGTGCCTCAAAGGAAATTGGGGGGAGAGAAGCCGGAGGGACCCAAGCAGCAGCTTTCAGATCTGGAGCAACTCCCTTCCCCCCGGGACTCCACAATTTTAATTCCAAGGTTTTGATTCATGTCTGCATGAAGCCTCTAATAGGAAAGAGTTGCATAAAGCCGCTGATAGGAGATGGTAGTTCACAGGCACATATTTGATTTTATTTCTCCATTTTGTCTCTTGGCCCCCGCTTCAAGCAGTGCGACTACAAAAAAGGGTGCCTCTGGAATTAGAAACCTTCATGGACCTTAAGAGAAACCAATCAGAGAGCTGAGAAATACCAGACACCAAATGTCTCTTGAAATAAAACATACATGAGACAGCTAACAGACAAATTTTATTCAGGGGAATCAGAGTGAAGTAAAAACAAAACTAAAATTGCCATAGGACAGGGAGAGTATGGTGAATAGAGAACAGCTAAAAAAAGCTCTTGTACTGCATAACCTGACGCAGTGACAGCTACGGGTGAGACAAGATCAATATACAGAGAAAATGAAAAGCAAGAAAGGAAAGGAATTACTTCGTGTGGCATACGGGTTTATGCTTACAAACATGAAAATAATTCTAAAGAAAGGAAAATGTAGGCTAAGTACCAGAAAAGGTTCCTGTGCAAGGTAGAGAGCCCACACGCTCTCTTGCAGGCAGTGAATGCCTGCATTTAAGCCACTAATTTGGTTCCCTTATTCTGGAATTTGTAAATGTTGGGCTAGGCTTCAGGGGCAGGACAAAGCTACCAAGAGGGTCTTGCTCTGGCTTCTGTTAGATCTCTAGTTTATGTAATCTACTAATGGACATATTTTTACACAACACTGTGATCAGGGAATTGTTAGAAACCCATGTAATGCTCTTTCCTCCTCTCTCCTCCTCCACCTCCACTGTCTGCACACAGCACATCCTCAAGTAAAGGCAGAACTGTTTCACCAAGTTCTACGACTTGAGAACCAGGGGTGTTTGATAAAGCCAGTAGGAGATTGGGTTAAAACAGGTAAACGAAAGTGCTTCTTTACAAAACATGTAGTGAATTTGTGGTACTTGCTGCCACAGGAGGTTGTGGAGGCAAGCACACCGGCAGGAGAAATCAGGTTTCAGACAAAGTCATGGACAACAGGTACAGATGGAACGTGAAAACTCTGGGCAGGAATATATTCTCTAACATCCTAACCCAACAATTTCGATGCTCAGGGAGTACAAGGGATACGGACTGCAGACTATGGCCAAGCTTGCACGGTCTCCCTAAACAACTGCTTTTACTGCCACCCCTGGAGAGAGGACACTGAATGACAGACCATTGGTCTAGCTCAAGAGTGCACTTCTATATCCTCATGTTCTCTCCTTCCACTCTTCTGATTTAGGCAGAGCTGTAACAACCACAACTTTTAATGCTATGATCACTCATCAAAATTGCTATGTAGAGGCTGTGTAGAAAGGGGGAACAGAACAAATTGTGCACCTTGAAAAGTTGATTTGAAAAAGGACTAGAAAGTATTCACAAGCCTCTCACAGCCACCACCTTGCAGGGTCCCTGGGGTGGATGCTGCACACAGAAAACCTCCTGGAAAATGCAGCATGAAGTGTTGGTGGAACCATTCGCTATCAGAAGATGCAATTCCCACAAGCTAAATGCCCTTCATTAAACCGCATCAGTTTGGCTTACGTTTATTTTGGCAACCAAACAAAAGGGGGAAGGGAGGATATTCTTGGTATTGTCCAGTGATCCAACTCCAATATTTTTTTAATTCAACATCTTTATTTTCCTTGTTTTGATCGAGCTTGAAGAATACTTTGATTTTAAGTATAACATATAAAATAAAAGAAGGAAAATCAAACTTTTATGTGTAGTGGTCCATGGATTCTGAGTTAGTTTGACACGTATGGAACGTGAAATTGCACTGAACAGTCAAAGAATAAATATATAAAATTTTAACAGGCATAGCAATGGTATAAAAAAAGGTAATCCTTAATGTTTTATGCTACAGGCATAGCCATCATGTTCTCACTGTTTTCATCATATGAAGGTCTCACTAGGGAAGTTCACTGAGTAAAGTTTAGTTTAATGCTGTAAGGGTCACAGAGACAGTAAATATAAGTCTTTGTAGGGGAAGGCCTCAAAAGAAACTTTCCTGGCTCTAATTTTCCTAATGTCCATAAAGGAATGCCTTTCAGGACTGTATATATAATGCATGGAGACCAAACCCTACAATTTCTCTTCACAGGACTAGGCAAATGACTTAGTTCTGTTACAAACAATTAGATTATTTAGAAAATCAGGTCTGCAAGAAGAATTCAGCTCTGATTCAGAAAATTCTGTTTGTGGATCAACTTTTTGCATGGTCTTATGCAGGTCATGTAATCAGCCCTGTAGGACTGGCAGTGATGGGCAGACCACACCAGTGCAGTTGCACCTGGGTGTGCACAAAATCCAGTGCACCAGACAAACCCATTTTCTCTGTCAGGCTTAACACCTACTTACCTGTTAGAAGGGACGTTTCCCTACCTTATGAGGAAGAGGGGGAATAACATCAGAGAGACAAAATCCACTCACAATTCTGTAGTATTCAAATACTGCAGTAGTGTAGGCGGCAGGAATAGAGCAGAATTGTTATAATACTCTATTTACACCTACTCGTGGACGTGCTGATTCATATTGGGAGCATTTGGAGAATACACTGGATTGTATTTACCATTTTTCGTTACAAGTATGAAAGTGGTGTTTGAGTCTAGCCCACCCTTCTATGGTTTTTCATGTACCTCTTCTCTATTCAGGTGTATTTCTTGAAATGACTCTTTTGTAGCTTTTGTTCTGAAAGCAACTTTGAATAAAACTACTGGAAGTTATAGTAGCTGCTGTACTATTTTTCACACATTTTACAATTCAGTCCCAGGTTCCCCTGCCTGTTTTTAAGGCTAAGCAGATGACTTCATTCAAATGATTACTGACATCCCAAGCTGCATAGAAAGATGTAACAGGAATACGCTTTTGTCCTAGGCTCACCCTATGGGGTGTCACAGAACAGATAGCCGGGTGCACTCAATATTTTGGAATTTGCATAAAATATAGGGGTCTTTTTCACAGTAAATTTTTCCTCCACAGCAGTTATTTGGGGTTCGTACTGGGAGACTAAAAATATGTGAAGTGGGGAAAGAGAAGTCTGGAATAGTAATATTAAAACACTTACCATGTTCCATGCATCAGTAAATGCTGTAGAAGTTAAATTGCCTGTGGACTCAGCATGGACAAGGTGCCAGGAATCTTCAAGTTCTAATCTCATCTCTGCAGCTCTAGAAATAAGCATAAGAGAATTAACTCATCACACTTTATTGCTTGAAAGCATCTATAAACTAAAACAGTATTTCAGATTTTCTTCCATAATTGATTCACAGTTTTACTACACTTATTTTCTTAATGGCCTTTCCAGGCCATAACTCTTCATACATAAGCTTGACCAAAACATGGAAACTTGCTTCCTGATGCACTGGTGGAAGTATCAGGATGGGGGACCTGTTCCCAATGAACAAAGTTCCTTATAATTTTAGTATGAATTTTTGTTTGCCCCAGGATTTGCTAGCTGTAACCACACAGGTGTTTTATAAACTCCTCTTGGTGTCAGAATTCATTACAAAATCTCCTGTCTAGGAGATGTTTCCATCCTTTTTTCTTTTCCCCTTTTCTTTTTAAAAGAAGTGAGATAATGCTTGAGAAAGATGCCAGATCAAAAGATCAAGTCCTGCTTGCTACACTCTAAATCCCATGTCAAGAAACACTCATCTCTCCTCCCAGGCATGACTCTTAACCCTTTGTCTAATAAAATAATTGAAACCTGCTCCCGGGCTCTCTTGTGCTCAGCCATCTCCCTTGAAATTCTCAAATAGGATGCCCAGTTGTTGGCCTTTGAACCCACAAGGAGTGTATGGAAGTCAAAGTAATTAGTTTAATACATCTAGAGAGCATACAAGTTCCTCTTATGTCTGATCCTGCAAGGGACTGCATACCCTCAGCTGCCTTTGACTGGGGGTGTCTAAGCATTTTTGAGAAGGCCAAGACTAGCTAAAATTAAAAGCTCTGGATGGAAGAAGACCGCTAATATTAAAGGAATGATAAAGCAATTTTGCATTAGTAAAAATAAAAAAGAAATGCAAAAAATGTAGAAGAAGATGTAGAATTATAATAAAAAGATAAAATTAATAGCAAGGAATGCTGTGGAGGGGGGCTGAAAGAATGAGGCTGATAATAAAGACAGAGATGGAGTAATGCTAATTCCCAAGATATCAAGCTTGGCAATAAACCTGTTAGCAAAATCCTGGCTCATCAGAGTAGAAGTGAATCTGTAATGGATAACTTTAGGTAGAATTATATATTGCCATCTCATGGGAGGGACAATACGGGTACATGTCACCACTGGCAGTGCTTCACTGAGAGAGAGGAAGAGAGGGGAGAGGGGAAAGAGGCATCTAAACCAAAGCACCAGAGGCCCTTCTCTTCCCCCACAAGGCACTAGCTGTTACCTGGGAAGATAATTTGCAAATGTAGGTCCCAATTTCAGGGCAGGGGAATTCCTGCCAGGACCCTTTGCTTCCTGTGAGCCTGAAAGGGTGTCCCTCCCCTCCCAGGGCACCTGTTAGCCATGCCAGATCTCTGCCTCTCACAAACTGAGCTGCTGCCTCCTGATTTTCTTATGTCTCTTGAACTGGGAGAGAGCTGCTGTGATCTCTGAGGATTCCTCTGGCTGTAACTCCTCTCAGTGAAACAAGAATGCCTTACTGAAGAGTGTAGACATCTTCACAAATTAGGAAATAAACCTCACAAGGTAAGGATTTTCCCAAAATAACAAAATATAAGGGAAAGGGACACAGGCATTCAGAGAAGAACACTCCACTGGAGAGAATCTCAAGGCAATTTTTGAACAATCCGGACACATTATTGTACTTTCTGTCAAGCTTCTTGTATTTTTCTCTTTTATTGTACTTTCTCTTGTACTTTTCCTTGAAGAAACAGAATAAAATGGTATGAAACTTTTAAATAAAAATACTAGATTTGTTACATGCTCTGCCACCTTCCCAAGAAAACAGACTGCAATTATAGCCTGTTTTATCAAGGAGGTGACTGTTTTACTTTCAGAGCCAATTTTTCAAACCTCTTCACTTCCTGTCCACATCAACATTTAGAGAAATAGATTTTCCTCCACAGACAGACATGTTTTTCATATCTACTGCTGGCTTTTTAATTGCAGTGGTTATAGTATTAGGTCAGGCTTCAGATATAGGAGTTGACTGTAGCCTGTTAACTAACCTGTTGCATAAATTCTGATTCAGCAATATATTACATGCTGGATTCATTCTTTACATTAATGGAAATACAGCTTTTAATGCAGTTGGAGTACAGTGCTGGAAATTTTGATTCAGCAGCAGATTATATGCTGGATTCATTCATAACATTAATGGAAGTTTTAAGTGCTGTTGGAAGATGTCACTGGAAGATTTTTTCCTTTTTCATTCCACACTGTTTTCAAAAATATATTTGAAGGCTTTTTAGAAGTCGCAGTACATCCAGATGACACAGCAAAGAGATGCAGCTCTGGTTAGTACACCAAAGGCCTTGTATGTCAGACTTCCATGGGCCTCACTTCACTCTTCTGAATCATGAGTTTGGACCACTGGGGACTGACCTGTTATGATCTGCTGCAAGCCACTGGGGTGGGGAGAGGGTTTGAGCAGAAGAGAACCTGCATAGTTAAAATCTCTGTGGTCCCC
>VZTV01027531.1:0-20364 GCA_013400875.1 Anhinga rufa
ATTCTGTGATTCTGTGTGAATGGTATTTCTAATCATTTGGGTCAATACTGTTGTATTGCCATTGCAACATTGATTAAAGTTAAAATACAGCATTACGAAACCAATGAGAATACAGTACTTTGAAGTTAACAGCTCACTACTGCTTCTAGTCAGTTCTACAGAAAGCAATAAAAAGTACAATCAATGAATCGGGATTTCATCAGCAAGTTTTAACCTCAGTCATCGTCTGTAGCAGCACTGAGGTTTCAAAGACCACGTCGTGACCCCTCATTATGGCTTGGATACAGAGGCCTTGGCTGAACCAGCAGTTGCTGGTCAGGGATTTGTTTATCATCAGAGATGATTTTGTTTTTGCCATTACTGAATTCCCAGTGCTTATGTATCTTCTCTTTGTCTCTGCCATTCAGAACAGTCTCCATTTCTTGTTAATTTATAAACAGTGCAATGAAATCAAATGAGACTCCCGTAGGGCTTTCTTTTTGTTGTAAACATGGTAATGTTCAGTGAAAACACTGAGGTATTTCAGCTAGTAAACCCAGCAGGAAAAATAATAGTTTTGGGGAGGTGGTGGCAAGACAAATATAGCATTTGTTCAAAGTAGCATCTAAAATACTTGGTTATTTTGTAAGCATCTGACATATTGTTTTTCCCCAAGAAGGATTTATTGGCCATATCAAGAAGGAAATCTCAGGTAAGACTATCTATACACAATATATACTAAACGTATATGGTTGCCATTTTTTTGTGAAACAGAAAAAAATTGATAGTAGTTAAGACCTTTTTTTACCTTTTGGACACATGAAAGATTATGCTGAGTGTCTCTTTCAGGAGCTCCAAATGAAAGAATGGGATAAAAAGGTGCTTAAACATCCTGAAAAGTTCTGCTCAGTCCCATCATCAGATGGAATAGCAAATTCACTTTTTTCCAAAAAGGAAAAAAACCCCCTTTTAAAATATCTTCTCCTGGTGGAACTGAGTGACCACTTCTTGCTTTAAAAAGGCTAAGAAATAGGAATTAATTACACTGAATACATAAATTCTGATAGAAATAATTTCTGTTTCTAGGCATGGGACATTGCTCTTTATTATTTTTATGATGTTGCAGAACTACTGAGGTTATAACATGCATTAAAAGTAGGCGCCAAGCTTTCTTAAATTAAAGGGTTGGCTACGCCCATGCCTCGCCTGCGATGAGTCAGTATCAATCGCTGTGTGTACCCAGCGCCTGTACACCTGAGAGGTCACAGTGGCTGTCCCTCTCCTCACTCCATGAAGCAGAAGAACATTTTTTGTAAAGTAGAGCAATGTGGCAGCAACACAATTGTTCTGCTGGGTGAATCCTTAAACAAAGTGAGATAGAGAAAACTGATAGACTGTATTTAAAGTCTATAAAAAGTTAACAGCCTCTTCTCAATAATTATGTATCTATAAAAAAATAAAGATGATACAGGGCCAAAACTTAATGGCATTTATGTTAATGTGATACTGAACACTCACAGGCTGTAGATATCTGCAAAAGTGGGTCACATATAGCTTAGAAGCTTTACGTTGTATATTCTGTTCAGCATGTGTCTGCTCAAATAAGTTTTTTGTGTGTAAAGTGAACAAGTCACCTCTAGTATTGCACTGCTTCTGTGCATGCTGCCCATGTTTCTATGAAATCAAGGACTGGAAACCTCCCATTTATTGCTGGCTAATACCCATTTGTTTAATGTTCAAGTGAGGGAAAATCTCCTGGTTCCATGTCCTTATATTTTCCTTTCTTCACATAAAGTCCCATTGCCTACCCAGGATGGGAGCAAATGAAAGTGAGGACTTAATTCCAGCTGATACCAGTTCATTGTGACTTTATACTGGTTTTGCAGCAGCTGGTTTTATTGGGCTGGCCTGCCTTGCTGTTACTGTGAGTGAGAACCTCCATGTCTGTGTGATTAAAGGAGCCCCAGAAGTAATCTCTGCAGAGATCAGAGTGAAGGAGCATTGTGGGATGAGGGGAAAATACAAAGACCTTTGGGAATCTGGAGAAATATGTTCCCCTCTATTTTTTTATCTGGAAATTCTGGTCCTCATTTCCTTGCCGCTTTTATGAAAAATTCAAAGTTATATCAGGCATTAAAATGACAAATTGGCTGATTTTGTCTGTTGTTATAAATATGGAGCACTATTTGCTTGTCAGGCAGCTTCATAATTAGCAGCGGTCTATGTGGTATCAAGGCAAGAGATCATCAGATCAAGTTTCATGTTTATTCCACAGCCAGCATCTTCCCTATTGCTAATGAAAGCGTCTCCCAGGGACTGGCATATCTGAGCCTGGCAGCTATGTAACATCATTCTTTGAGCTTCACTTCCATCCCAACCCTCATTCTCATTTGGTTTTTGATCACATCCCATACTTATAAATGTATCCTGTTATCAAACATGTTTTCAATAGTGCTTTTTAAGGAAAAACGAAACAATATGTTTTCTAGCAATTTTTCTTGCTGGTAAGCAGAAGCGTCTGTTTGTGGGGTGTATGTTTATACTATCCTGGAGTATGGTCACCTTTGGCTAGTGCATGGGTGTTCACGAAGGCATAAAAGGCCGTCAAGTTCCTAGTAGTTCTCAGTTTGTCTTCTGCTTCTTCCCAAAGCTGAAAGATTTTAGTTAGGGAAGCTACAATGTCTCTGAAAAATCATGATTTAATGAAGAAAAGAATTGCAAATAATGCAAAGATGGAAATGGGATTCCTTAAGAGACTCCATGCTTTCATTTGCTAAAGTACTCCCTGCAGAAAATCTCTTCATCTTACCTTTTCCCAGTCTAGGTTGTTATGACTATTTCTGTATAGCATGAAGAAGCTGATGGTTTGGTATAAGCAATAAGATCACAAGACTTTTGATACTGGAGTACTGGATCAGTTGTCATGTCATGACATACATATTCATAACCTATCAGGCCTTGTAGTCGATTTACGCATAAGGGACTGATAAGAAAAAAATTGATTTATGATGATCTCGAAAACATGGTCTCCCAAGATGTATTCTGCAGCTTTGAGACCTACAGTTTAGGCTCTATTAATTTTACAGTGCTGTCTGGAATTATCCATCTGTTTAAAGGTTAACTGTCTTTACACTTTTGAAATGGGTGGTAGTTCTGTTTTGGTTCTTGCTTTGTTCATGCCGCTGATTTACAAATTATTAAATCTATCACCACACAAGAAGACTGAAATTGGTTGCCAGATTGCAACATCTACTTATTTCAAACTTTACTTAGCAACTTTTGATATTATCTTGAATACTCCTTGTTAAGTGCTGGGAGGAGGGGAAATGTTGAACCTAATGGCACGTGTTGGACAATTCAATGAACTTTCTGCAAGAAAACACCATTATTATTACTACACAAATGTTGCCATGTGCCCAGAGGAGCACATCAGACAAAGCCATCAACACAGCACCGTACCAGACAAACTCTAGCATGTGATGACACAGTAAGATAGATGGTGGGGTCTTCTGTTTGAGAAAGAGCTACAGAGAAGATGCATAGAATTTGACCTTTCATTTTTTTTGAGTAAAGTGGTCAAGATATAATGTTTTTTTCCTTCTAGTAGTGTTGCTTGAGTGGATACAGCCATGGCCCTGCCTTGCCCCTTTCCTGTCAAGGCAACTGAACTGGTCTTGCTTGTTTGGAAACTTGTTGGAGGGGAACTGGGAAGAAGTGGGGATGGATCTGTGATGTGCATGGGGTGGCTCTGTGTCCATGTGCCTCCCAGCAGGCACATACCATCCGTTGCTTGAGAGTCTGACTATATTATCTGGAGTGGACAGCGGTGTGGAAAATTACCTTGACGTCCATGGTTCCATTCACACAGCCTATTGCTGCATGAGTACAGGTTGGCTTTATGGTGCTTGTTGACAATAATTAGTCTCTAGGTGACAAATACAAAGTTCTCCATCATCTCTTCTACAGAGCATCCTTCTGCCAGTGCTCTCCAGCAGCTGGGCAGTTGTTTTCATTTTTAGCATGTGATCATTTGAAAAGCCAATTCAAGTGCATACAGCTAGTAGGGGAGAGTGTCTGAATTCCCAGAGAATTTTCTTTTGTGTTGCACGCACATGTGTGGGTTTCTGTACTGCAGATTCTTGTTGTCAGTTCTATCTGAGCATGTTGATCCATTGTTATATGTACCTATCATGGTCTTGGTAACTGTTGGGCAGTGACAGTTTTGTTGAAGTCATACTGTCTTTTCTTGTGCCTGTGCATATTTGTTTGTCCAAAATCTTGCAGACAGATCAGAGACTTTTCTGCAGAGCTAAGCTTTAAAAAAAATCCTGCCATTAATTTTCCAAGTTGATTTTAGACTCTTAATTAACTTTGGCTGCAGTGTACAAGCTCCAGCAGAAACTTCCTTTCTCAAAACACAGGAGACCTATCCTTACATTCCCTGCTGCTTTTGGACAGATACTAACCCAGGAGAGCCATTTTGCTTGTCTTTGTTGCTGGATCAGCAAAAGCAGAAATATCGCCTGTGCAGTATCTCTTGTATATAGAATGAGTAGCTCAGCTTTAGCATAGTTCTGCGAGAAGACTATTTCACAGAAAAAAATGTTCCTTGCAGTATTATTCTGTCCTACAGCTTGAGAAACCCTGCATGAGTGTTCATCATCTGATGATAGTCAGCCATGGGTGAAGAAGTTTGTTACATAGACTGATAAATGTTGAGCAACTACTGTTTCCAAAAAGTCATATTCAGAGGTTTATACACTTAATATTCAGATCCTTGGCATTTGCATGTATAAAACTGGAGAAATTCCCAAGAGAATACTGAATAAATACCTTATGATCTGGTCCATTAACTTCACTGGAGAGGTCAGCTCTAGAACTGTAGAAAATAGCATTTTCCCCATATATAATTTGTTTTTCTTTCATTTAAAACTGAAAATAGACAGGCTTTTTCCAAAGATGTTCAATTGTTAATATAAATGATTTTAGTTTGTGTTGGAAATTGAAGTTCTCAGGTTTGAAGTTCTTGCATTTACAATGTAAAGTTGAAAATTTCTACATAAAAAGACACTTTATGTGAAATAAATTATTTAAATGAACTCCTAATTTTCCAGTGAAAGCCCAATTATGTTGGAAAATTTTTAACCATTTTCTCAAGAGTAGAATCCTCAAGAGAAATGAAATTTAGCTGGTATATTCTCACAGACTCATAAAACCCTTCCAAAGTTAGAGGACGCCTCAAGAGTTCATCTAACTTACTTCTCATAGTATGAAATGCTACAGACAGAAAAAAAGATAATAGTTTAAATGATCATAATGAAGAGTTTAAATTATTATTATGAATATATTTTAAACAAGCGTTGATTTCCAAACCACTGGCAAATAGTTGTTTCAGTGTAACTTCTAAAGTGTGACTTTTACCTGAAGCAGCTGTGTGATTTATTCTGAATTAATTTCTTTTATCTAGTGCTCAGAGATTCCAGTTTGGAACAGGGTCCTGTTATGCGCAGGGATGTATGGATACAGAATTTAGCAAGAAGCCCCATGCAGAAGGGCATGTCATCTGAAGAAACCCATCTCAAAAGTCTTCCTTGGATCCTACTTCCTAGAAGATTTCCAATATTTTTTTAAATATGTTTTTGGCAGTAAATAACATGTTATTTTTAAAGGAGGGCAACATCTGTAATCTCAGTTTTACCAAAGATTGCACACTATAGGTTGAGCTTGCCAATGGATGACATCCATAAATGGAAAATGTCAGTCTACAAATTACCAATCTCTTCCTGAAGTGCTATGGTCTGTGAGCAGACAGGGTTTTGCTTTTTAAGCAAGAGGTGAGTAAGTGAGATGCTGTTGTAGGAGATAATTATGAAAAACAAACCTCATGGCTGTGATTGCAGGAGCTGTTGTGATAAATACAGGTAAAAATTGCGAGTCTGCAAATAAAAATACATTTATTCAACAGCTTTCTGTGGCCACGATGTAATTGAAAAGGATGCTGAGATCTCATTACTGCTGAAAAGGTCTCCTCACTATGTGGAAATGTGGACATAAAGCAATAGGGGAGAACTGAACATTAAAAACATTGACCTGCTTCCTTTGGCTCTTGATTAGTCTGGGGATGAGGAAGATCTGCACACCCATCTGGCAATCTCTTGTAAATATTGACTTCGAGGGAGCAATGCCATCCTGCCAGCTCACAGCGGTGCCTTCCTTTGTTACCGCCAGATTGTGGCATTTCAGATAATGGCTGCCCTGCACACGCAAAGTTTCATCATTCCTTTAAAGAGCTCCAGATACTTTAGGCACAGATCAGTTGCTAAACCAAGGTATCTAGGACCATCTGAGACACCCTGGGCATCCTGCTGGTCCCTCAGCTGCTAAGTCGGGTATTGTCTTGGTCTCCCATAGGTACCTTGTCATATCTCCCAGTTACCATGTGGATGCTTAGGGCATCTCTAACTGCAGGAGCCACTTATGTCTGGGCAACTAAAAGGAGCCCTTTGTATCTCTGTCTGAAACCACAGCTGCCACACAATATTAGAGCTATACGCAATCAGTAACCGGCCCGACTTTGGCATGTGAACCCCCCAAGAAACTTAGAGGCATCGTGGTTAAGCTTGGTGCAGTATCATCTTGGCAGAAGTACCCCCAAAAAAGAAAGGAATTCAGGAAAAATGGTGATAGGCTCCATGCCACTGGCAAATACTTGGGGATCTCCTTTAATGCAGTGTTTTGCAGAATGAGATTTAATCCTTCAGAGGTGAACCTGTCCTTAACTGGTCCCACTAAAAGAGCAGAAATCTGAAAACAGAAGCTAAAGGAAAATAGACCATCAGCTTCCCTAGCAGGGAAAGCAGTGCTGTGAGCACAGCTGGAAGATTGCAGGAGACAGGAAGGAAGAGATGGGTGCATGTGCAGCAAACTGCAAGGCCTTGCCTGCCATTCCTGTGGTCCTTGCAAAGGCCTGTTGAGCTCTCAGACCAACACCCTACTCTCAAAAGTGCAGAGTTAAAGCACGTGGCCCCAAGCGCAGCTTTTGAAGCTTTTAAGTGAGAGGTGGAAATTAGAAAACAATAACTACTCTCATCCCAGCCCAGATGCTTATATGGGAGGGGGGTTGCAGAGAGAGAGAGGAGCACTCTTGTCTCTAATGTCAAGAAACACGCCAAAGTAATTTCTCTTGCATCTGGACTCCAGAAAGTGCTTATAAAAGAGCAAGGAGAACAGGCTGCACTTGCAGTGTGGTTCTCACTGGGCTGCTGCTGAACTACCCCTGAGGATGGATGGCTGGAAAAGAAAAGGTGACTGAGCGCATGGCATTAGCCTTGAAATTGTTCCTTATGACTGGTATCCTGTCCCACTTTCAGATAATGCCTGTAAAACATGGCACACTAATAACAATTTAATTTGTCTGAGAAGTGCTTGGAATTACAGCTGTGAGCGTCTACAAACAGTGCCGGTGACCATGAGCCATATCCCCTCTGCCTCAGATGCCTGGCTTAAACTTTATTTACTGTTACTTCATTTGCCAGCCTACGGAGGGACCTGGGGAGTGGCAGCCCTGGACGGCAGGTCACCTGAAGTGCTCGCTGCTGTCCCGAATTTGGACATGGCATCTGTGATGGCACCAGTTAACCCCTGTCAGTAGGCAGCTTGAGTGTGGCCCCCAGCACTAGTGACACAAAACAGCCTGCTGCTTCCACTACCTCTGCTCTTGAGGTGCTCGTGCAGCATTTTGAGCCCAGGTACATGTAGGCAGCACTTTGATATTAGTTGGGAATAAACAGGCACAGGCTTGACTGGAGCCTTATTCCATCACTCTTTCAGTTACTTTATATAAATCTCTTAATTGCTGATGTGATAAGGCTGATGGTCAAAATAAGTTTGACTTTGGGCAAAAAGGCATTGAGAGGAAACTGAGAAACATGGAATTTTAGCACTGAAGCAGCTGGCAGCTGACTTGTCATGATCCCATTTACTAACGATAGCACTAGGGGTAGTGACCCGCCAGAGGATATTTTTCCAGTCTTTCCACCTTCCCTCTGCTCCTACTTCCTTTTTCTGTTCAAAAAGATGTTTTCTCACTGGATGCTGGTGCAAAACCTCTCCAGCAATCCTCAGAACTTGCTGGGCATGTTTTTTGTTAAGTGCCAGGTGGTGAAATAAAAAAAGACAAGCACACAGAGACTTTTTGTTACTGTGATTAATTTTCACGTTCTTACAACTCCTGATCCTGGCTGCATCCCGATGTGGAAGATTCAGCATTTAAATAGCATTCACGGGTTACTATTGATCAGGGGGGCTGGGGGGAAGTGCATTTATTCCTCCTGGATTACTCCTTCTCCTGCTTTGTAATTATTTGTTTCCACTTGTAGTGGGTTTTGTTATTTAGTGTTTAAAACTAGTTTAATTAATCTCTTCTGTTGTTGTTGTTCTGAAAATGTGACAGACACTCATGAGATAGATAATGGATTGATAAAGAACACTTGAGGGGACCCTGGAGTGCTCATCATTTGCTAGGTAGGGTATGTTAAACATAATACTGGTAAGATCAAGCCCTCCAGGACAAAAAATGAAAGAGGCATTTAATTGGAACACTTAGCAATCACAAAACCAAGACAGAGGTTAAATTGTTTTGAGCAAGAGAAATTAATACATTAAAGGTTACATTTCCAACTGTGAGGCTGCAGAGCCAGGCTCTTATGCAGTGTCAGAATTACATAAGGCAGAAGAAATGGCTCTGAAATGATTGTGGAATCATTAACAAAAGCCAAGGCAGAGTAAGACATTTCCCAGCAGGAGGGTGTGAAGAAGAATAAAGACATGGAGAGAGCTCATTAAGAATGAATTGCAGACCATAAACATTTGAAACCACTAAGTGTGGAGTTCTATCTGTTATCTAATGACTCAGAAATTATAAAACTAGCAATGACTTTCAGAAAAGGAGTTGACTTTGCAGGAGGTTGTTTGCCATTATGAAAAAAAGGTAATTTTTTTTTCTAGTTGGGGGAAAAAAATAAAAATCCTTCATCTTTGTAAATCAGCACAATTTAAGCAACTTCAGCTATACCCCAGAGAGATTTCCTTCTGTATAATTACACATTGTCTCAGATTTAGTAACAAGGATGTTGAAATGGAGGAACTGCATAGAGGATGAAGGAAGAGACAAGAGGTTCATTTCTTACTGTCTGACTGCAAATGATTAACCTCTTCATCTTTGAAAAGATCTAGCAAGTGCTGAGATCTCCCTAATTAGCGGGAATTTCATTTTCTTCATTTTGATTAAGGTCTAGACCAGTCTTTGCCTGATAAACAAATGATAGTCAAAGAAACAAGGGTGAATTAAATGCACTGACCAAACTCTGTCCATTAGGTTTATATGATGCAGCCTCAGCAGATCTACACAGGGCACAGAAGGCTTATCTTTTAATAATGATACATATGACACAACCACTGTACCAAGCTGCCAGGACATTCCTCCCATCTCCCAAAATGATATAGATTGTTTTCCTATTTATACTGGAGAGGTTTCCAAACTAAATATCCTATGGGATGAGTTGAGGGAGGAATAAGGCAAAAGGCAAACAAGGTTTAGAGAGTGGCATGAAAGAAATCCCCAGGGGGGAAAGGAGTTGGAAGTTTGGGAAGCAGAAATGTAAGGAAAATGGTCATTACAGGTTGCTGACAGGTTATGGAAAGGTTACAAAAGCAGGTCAGTTTGGTCCACCCTGAATTAATTTGGTTTTCAGTTTTTCTGCTGGTATGAAAATATTTCATCATGAAATAAAATGTCTTTAGTTAAACAAAACATTTAATTATCAATATCTTTAACTTTTAATCATTCTCTGTTTAAGATGTGGACCATTCTGAAATAAAGTTACATTCAAGGGAAGCTTGTCATTCCTTAGCTGTTAAGATTCAAAAACATCAAAGTAAAATTTTAACAAATGACCTTTTTAAAAAAAAATATATGAGGAGCACACATTCATCCACATCATGAACTCATGAGTGCTGTGGTTGACTTAAATTCGCATTTTTGGGCAAATAAAACTGGCAACCCAAAGTGCCATCCTGCTCAGGTGTGAAAACAGAGAACGACAGGCTCTGGGAGAAGGCAGGCAGGGAAGGTGGGATGACAGTAGAAAGGTCAATAGTAGAATTAGCTTCCATACTGTAGGCACAAAAATTTCTCATTTGTGGTGGATGCAGAGGTAGCTAAATGCATGCAAGGTCCATTTAATGGATCCGGTTTATAAAATTGGCTGCTACTTTCTGACCAGCATTTATTTTGACGGTTGAATGACTTACGATTCCAATTAAAAGCAGCTAGATGTCTAAATCAGAGACTGTGGCTATAGAAAATAGCTTGCCTATGCATGGTTTTCATTTGTGCTTGTATTTAAAAAGTACACACGTCTGAATTGGAGTCAGAGCTATGAGGAATTCAGGGGAGCCGAATTTATGTGCTTGCAGGCTGGGCAAGCTGGGCTTTGCTCTCTCCTCCAAGAGGGGAGCTGACCTACCACTGCTTGCACCCATAACTGCGAATGGGCTCAAAGCTGGAGGTGACACTGAGTCATCAATCACAGCCCAGCTGCGTATCGGCCCGGACGGGAAATATCCCGTCTGCAGCAAGGACCTGGCATGGGGATTTTGCTGCCAGAGAGAGTGCTCCCCATGTCATCCTGAAGCCACTCACGTGGTGAAATGTCAGTAAACATTTTTCTGCTCCTAATACTTTGCTCCCCTTGGCAAGTACCACATCTACTTGTGTCATTAGAGAGACAGCCCCTCTTGCAGTGACGGGGAAAAAAAGAAAGGCAGGGAGGAATGATATTAGTTTAAAATAGAGGCAAATGTTGTGGGATAAATTCAGTCCCCTCTGAAAGGAGCTCTCTCCTGTTGTTTCCAGGAGACATGGCAAATTAAAATCCACGGTCCTGGAAATGACTGGGACATACTGGGGGAAGGTGTGCAAGTAAAATGGCAACAAAAGCATACGTCCTTTCTGGCATTGTCCGTCAGCATGTAACAGTCTGTGGAAGTATTCCAAAAAGCCGTGTGTTGTAAGGATCTCTGTTAAGATCACGAAGTTCGGCTTGTCATTCAGACTTCAGAAGGGAGCTCATTTGTGAACAGAGGAGGAAAAGGTCTGGAATTCACAAGAACGAGAGGAAAAATTAAAAAAGACCCTGAAATTTCTTTAATAAATAACTAGGATTGAGCAGCTCCAGCAGGCAGACCAGAAGTGACAGTCAAATGTAACGTATCACTCAGGACACCATCAGGCATTTCCCTCCTGCTGCTGTTTGAGGATCTCTAGATGCTGCAGGAAGAGGTTTATTGTGGTGCAGATTTGCTGCAGAGTGTGCAGCGTGCTGCAATAACAGAGATATTTCCAACGGTCTTCGCTGCAATACCATGTACTGTATGTACTTAGCTGAAATCAATGGGACATGTAAATGAGAATAGGCAGAATCCCTTCTACAGCGAGGAACAAAGCATCTGTGCTATCCTAAGCAAATAAAAGGATCAGCTTGTGCAGGATACACAAAGAGCTGTGACCGCACTGTACCGTGAGGGGTCTGTTGTGAAGTTGAATATGTGTAATTTCCTAGTGGTTTGGGCAGGGTGAGGGTAACTTAATACAAAGCAAGCAAGATCTTTGCACGCTTCTAGCAGTGAATATTAGGGAAAAGGCATAAAACAGAGGTTTGATGAAAACCTCTGTGATAGGAAAGCAAAATCTTTAATGGCAAGAAAGAAAAGAAAGGTTGCATATATACAACTACTGAATAAACAAATTATATGTCGAGTCTAAATGATTAATTGCCCTGAAGAAATATATGGAACAGGCCAAACTGGAGAGAAAAGAAGCAGCATATTTCAAGGACAAGACAAAACCAGATCCTAAAAGAACCAAGGTTTTCAGAAAACCCCCTCCCTTGAAATAAATGTCCTCCTAAACACCCACATGCCCCTGACTAAACAAGATTTGAATAATAAAATAAAGCAAAAACCAGTGACTTAAGGGGGAGAGGAGGGTACAGAAGAGGGAGGGAGGGAAGAAATACACCAGATAAAGAGAAAATATACAGTGTAATATTTCATCTGCTGATATACCACAGTGAAACATAAACTAATCCTCATTCATATGGGAATATTCACTCAGAATTTACTTGTGGCTTTGGTACTTTTTCTTGACTGGTTAGATTCCAGGTCTTCTGGAAGACCTGGAAAATTTGAAAACACAAATGTAGATAAGAAGTGTATCAATTCACTGCTGAGTTGCCAGTTCCATCCTCTCCCATAAAAAAAAAAATCCCACACCTTGCACACTGCATACCCTTGTGCATGTATATTAAAAAATAAATTTATTTAATGTAGCCTTACAGCTAGGGGTCATATGGATATACTTATATACATTCACATACAATACTCGTCGCTTAGTTAAGTACAAGGGAAAAAAAAAAAGATTTTCTTTGAAGACCAAAAGTCAGACCCAAGGTAACGAAAGTAAAGCGCAATTTACCCTGTAGTTAAAAACCAAAGGAGTCTTTTTACTAGGGGGCTGCTGGTTCTATTCATGCCATTCCAGAAGAATATAAAAGAGATGCTTTGGGATTTTGAAGTAAAAATTCACAACAGTATGTCTTTACTTTTTTTTCCCCTTCAACCAAGACATCTTTTGCTGGAGTCCTTTATCTAGAGCTTTGTATACATATTTTTAATCCTATACAAAAATGATAGGATGTCAAGAAGGATCTATAATAACACCATTTTTTTTATTTCACTTCAAAGACTTGGCAATTTCTGATCCATGTGACATTCACACTCCTTCAGGGTCAAACAACATCTTGCAGCCTTCATAAAATGATTAAATATTTTAAACAGCTCCTGCTTATACCTCCATCGCCCCTCGAGACTGATACTGTTATCGTTTTTGTCAAAGCCAGTTTCCATCCGCATTTGTCATTCCTGCTTGCATTTATGAGTTATCAATCGCCACGTCAAAATGCAAAATAACTGATGTTCTCTGGGCGGGATTGGATGGTCTATCTGGGGCTTTTAATCAATGCTGATTTTTATTTTCCATACCCATACATAAATCTTTACCATTCTGGGCCACATATAATGCGTTTGTACAAAACGCAGTGACAGAAGCAGTAGTTATATTATCAAACATTATACCTCGGGGCTAACTGAGTATCAAGGGCTTTCAAAAGGGAACATTGGGAATTACTGTGCAGGAGAGATGACTGCAGGAGAGAATATAAGGGATTGGTTGTTGCCATTTATAAATCAACATCATGCAAGCTAATCCTTCTCACTTAAATGCAGCCCAAATACTTTTCCTGATACTCTGAAACTCAGCCCTATCTATTTTTTTTAAAGCTTGCATAATGCACACGAACAATGGTTATATGCATTTTCTTATTTCTTGAACTTTTCCCTAGGGATGTATATAGAAACTGTGCTGCTGTGTTGTTTTTTTCTCCCCAAGGCCTACAAGCCAGTAAATATCCTCTTTTTAATCATACCTGAATTATTAGAACTCTCTCCACCCCCATTTTTTTGCCTGAGACACTATAATAAAAGGGAATGTGTTTCATTCATTAAAAGGGTATCTGCCTCGTTTATTCAATGAAGATTGCAGCCAGCTATAGAAATAGCTCATAGCACATGCCAAGCAGACTCCAATGGCCAGATCGGGGATAGTTTGGAGTCAGGTTTGCTGAGTGCTGGGCTCCCTGGGAAAACCAGGCACCATCACAAGGAAGCAAAGGTGAGGCAAAATCTTCCACCTCTTTCATAGGGACATCTGTGTGTGCTGCACAGTTCAGGTCTGGCTACTGAACTCCTTGCCAGCTGGAACTCCTTTTTAGCTGGAAAATTGTCCGTATTGCTAATAATGGCAATAATTATTTTTACCAGTGTTGAACAAAACTGTTTGGGACTCCCCTGAGTGAGACATGCTTTCAGGCTCAAGGGTGGAAAGTTGAGGTGTGTAATGGTGCCTGTGAAGTTCTTCCTTCCTGCTTTCAGTGCTGGGAGGGCTGAACTGAAGTCTTGATAAGATCTGCTAGATAAGGGTCTGTAAGTGGTGAGCAGCCTCCTTTCCTCTTCTTCTGTAATGAAGCTATCTGCCACAGGACCAAAATATTTTCCTGAATAATCCACCTCTTTTATGTGATTTCCCCTATTGTGTACACAGGCTTAGAAAAACCATGTTTATATGCTTTTTTACTGAACTGCTAAAGGACATTCACTTTGGGTATCTCCCAAAGGAAGGTTACCAAAATTCTTTCCATTACAGGCTAATATGTTTTATTCCTCATTAACTAGGACAAACAGAAGAGCCTCTGAATTGCAGCCCTACTATCTCAGGGGTCACCTTATTTTACGTTTGTGACAAAGTACAGTGTTCGCACCATGGTGAAGTAACCTTGATCATCCATTCCTGTTCTCAGTCAGGGTCAAAGTGGCAAGTGTAATGCAAAAATTAGGTTAAGGTGACTGGAATCACAGAATCACAGAACGCTAGGGGTTGGAAGCGACCTCGAGAGATCATCTTGTCCAACCCCCCTGCTTGAGCAGGCACACCTAGAGCAGGGGGCACAGGACCGCGTCCAGGTGGGAAGAGAGGCCTCTGACAACCCCTTGGGTGCCCAGAATTACCAACCACCCTTTTCCAACATATATAAAACTTTTTCAGACAAAAAAATAAAGACAGACAGTACCGTAACATATTGAAGCATAAGAAAGCTGGGGTGAGGGGAACCTGATGAAATTCAACAAAAGCAAGTGCAAGGTCCTGCCCCTTGGGAGGAACAACCCCAGGCACCAGCACAGGTTGGGGGCTGACCTGCTGGAAAGCGGCTCTGCTGAGAAGGACCTGGGAGTGCTGGTGGACAGCAAGTGACCCTGAGCCAGCGCTGTGCCCTTGTGGCCAAGAAGGCCAATGGTGTCCTGGGGTGCATTCAAAGGAGTGTGGCCAGCAGGTCGAGGGAGGTCATCCTGTCCCTCTACTCTGCCCTGTGAGGGTGACAGAGGGGTGGAACAGGCTGCCCAGAGAGGTTGTGGAGTCTCCTTCCCTGGAGACATTCAAACCCCGCCTGGACGCGGTCCTGTGCCCCCTGCTCTAGGTGTGCCTGCTCACGCAGGGGGGCTGGACAAGATGATCTCTCGAGGTCCCTTCCAACCCCTGCCATTCTGTGATTCTGTGATAAGAAGAGGCATCAAAGTAAGAACATGGTTCAAAGCCTATTCTGTTAATCTTTCTGAATACCTGTGCCAAACCCAAGGAGTACCCAGCTACAAACTATTCCAAAATTACTCTGATTCTGTTCCTCAAGTATGGGTAAAATATTATTGACCTTCTCTCCCCCCCCCNCCCCCCTGGTGCCTTCAGCACAAATGCACAGGTCACATGGCCACCTCCCACGGGCTGGGGCTGAAGACCGTGGATCAGGTGGGGAGAGCACTTCCGTCATCCCCTGGGAGACATGCTGGAAATGCTGAACTGGAAAGGTTGGAGCCACTGAAAACCTTGCATTTGCAAAGTGGTCTGGAGTAACAACCATGTCCCCGAGTGTTCAGAGGGAAGAAAGCTTAAATGAAGACTAAAACAAGGTTTGAGGACTAACAGGTTATATAGCTATGTGTTGAACAAAAATGAATTACACGTGGGTGTTTTAATTGAGAAGAGAGGTTATCTTTTCTGTAAGCTTCAAGAGGAATCCTTGCTGGTACCATCCTTCAGTTTTAATGAATCAAAATCCCTCTGGTAATGATACAATAACATTCACGACCTCAGTGAAGTTTTAGATCCCCATACAGCAAAGTTTTAAAACATTTGCTTACCTGCCTTTGAGGATGAACGAATAGCCATCCTACAGCACCAATGCATTTGGTGCAGGACCCACAGAGCTGCACACTGGCTAACAGCGTGAAAAGGCTAGTGTAAAACCAAATGGGGTTCAGCATGGAGGAAACAGCCTTGCTGATCTGGTGGTGTGCATAGGGCAAGAGTTATGACAGTCTCTTGTTTTTATATCTACTCTATACCTTAGCGTGCAGGTAGGTCCCAGTGTGGGGCCTAGGAGACTTTGTATGCTGCCCCAGCAAGCTTTCTGATAGTGGCTGTTCTAGGCAAAACCGCTGGCTGGTGGGGCTGCAGCACTTACAGGGTTTCCTGCAGCTGTGCTGGGTCAAGGTGCCCATCCAAGGCTGTTGGCCAGCTAAGAGCTAGGACACCCTGTATTCCAAGTCTGGGCTATTCCCTTCATCATTCCTGTCTATGACTTCACACAGCAGCAACAGAGCTCTGCTAGATCACCAGGAGTGCCACATTAGCAGAAATCTCTCCTTTTGCAGGTGGTGAGGGAGGAGGCTTCCTGCCCAGTGTGACCAGTGGTGCATCTGAAGCAGCTCTACAGTTGAGGGGAAACCCAGGAGATAGCCCTTGCCCCAAGACGGGGTGGGGAAGGCTTTGTTTTGGCCTGGTCTTGAGCTCTATTATGTGGCTCTCAGCTCAATGTCCACCCTTGGCCCTGTTTGTGTCATCCAGCCTTTCTACAGCTCTGTGTTCAGACAGAGTTTGAAAGTAAATAACCCCACTTAGGACCCAAATCTAGAGCCTCAATTTATTCTGAATAGGACTTTATGACACATGGAGCCTTGCTGAAGTCAATGGTATAATTCGTATAATATGAGCTACTTGGTCTGAGTAAGAACACTGGAATTCAGCCTCTACTATTTTGCTTGGATTCCTGGTATGATCTTGTATGTTTGTTTGACCTGAGTAGCCAGCCTGCATTTTTAATTCAGGTTTGGATTCTCTGCAGATGTAGTTAAATTCTCCTGGCTCTCCTGTTTCTGATGATGGTTGGGATCATCAATGTTTTGGATCTCGTTTGGTTTGTAATGTATTTTATCTGGCAGCTGTGTCTCCTGCACACTTCTCTGGCTTGTCCAGATGAGTGGGTGGTTCTCTGACTCCTGCCACGCAGTATGATTTTTTTTAACTTCTCCTTTTGGCTTCTCATCCTCTACAGTGGAACTCACATTAAATTAATTTTAAATAGCTTCTCTCAGTTTTGGCCTTCATAAAGGATGGAATGTTTTGAATAATTTTAGTAATAAAGTGCATTTTCTTCCCCCTAGGATTCTGAGTAGCAAATTTCTGTCTGTGTCAGAGAGCAGTGATGTTGCTGGGCTTCTGGGACCCTTTGGAAAAGGCAAGTGAAGATCTTACTAATCACCTGGATATCTGTCTGTGGGACTTGCTTTTTACTCACTAATCAGCAGATGTTACCTAATGCTTAGATTTTGCTGTTTCAATAGTTCAAATCAGTGTCCAATGGAAAAATAATATGGAGCTTCTCCACTCTCTCTCCTTCTGACAGATTCATCTATGAGAAAATTAGTGGGAACTAGACCTCAGAGTTTTGCATGTGGAGTCAACTTTTTTTTTTGCATGCGCATGGTTAGTGGGTGCTGAAGGCATGAATGGTTAAACCGAAGCACTTGTGTTTTGTCGTTACTGCTCAAATTAAATATGAACCTAAAAATTCCAGGATTTGTCAGTCCAAACAACTTGAGGAAAATATCCCAGCACTGAATTTGCATATAGGCTATTACAAGGACAAAAATAAATTGACCTTCAGGCATATTCTGAGCTGTGTCAAGTCAGACTTTTCTCCCCCACCTCGGCCACTCCTAAAAGGATGAGGGCCAAAACTTCCAGGAAATCTTCTCAGAAGGAACTGAGATTTCATAAAAATATGCTTTGCTCATGCGTCTGACTTAAATAGTAATAAAGATGCTCTATCTTAGGTCTTTCAGGCAGAGGAAATTTGTAAGCAGAATGAGAGAGAGGTATACTAGTTTAAACTGAAGTAAGAAATGTCATTGCTAGATTACCAGCAATTTACAATTTTGCTAAAATGTGTAAAATGACAAGGTTTCTCTTTATCAAAGAAAATGATCCATCTTGGGTCATTTAGCAGTAGCTATAAATATAGGCATGCTATCAATATCTGATCTGAATAGCTGTTCTTGTCAGAGGGCACAGTACTTAAAGTGCTTAGTTTTCAGATCCCACTTCCTCCTTCAGTTTAACACCTGCGGAGTGCAAACCCCACTGATTTTAGGGTTCACTCTTTAAAGACAAGTCTTCTCCTTTAAACCTGCATGCACCATCCTGCCCTCCCAGTAATACATGCTTGTAGATCAGCATGAGGAACCTTGATTGTGTTTCACCACCACTTCTCTGGGAGACAAATGAGACTTTTGCAGGCATCCCCTTACTCCGTGCCGTAGCTACCCAACTGCATGGTGTCCACCCTGCTTTTGCACAGGCAGGGCTCTTCTGGTTGCAGGGTGTTTGACATAGTCAGGTTTGTGAAGAAAATTAGTAAACCTCACATGTCCTACCCATTTGGGAAGAAATAACAGGGTGTCCAGAGACTAAACTGTGGCCAGAATTATGATTCTGTATTCAGCCTTTTGGGGCTTTTCAGCTCCATAATGAGACAGAGGACAGTTAAATATCCTCAGCAGTCTAAGGAAGGGTCTCTTGATTCCCTCTGCTATGTGATTGAAAGAAGTGGCATGAATAAGCTACTGACTTTAAACTACGCGAGCCTTAGTGGGATAGGGAAAGAGATGACTAGTACTAACTTGGTTTACTGAAGGGGTCTTGGCTCAGTTGCTTTATTCGTTTGCATTTAAAATATCATACATTTGTAAAGTAAGCCTAGTGACACAACCAGAAATATCTGGTTTACGCTAGAATATGAAAGATATCTTCTGGATTGAGGGATGTAACTCTGAATTGAAGGGTAGATTTACTTCTGTTTTTCCTTTTAATTATTATATAATTTTCCCCCACAAAACACTCCTTTAACCTAAAAATAGCTCTATTCACTATTAAAATAACAGACTTGTAAGTAGAATGATTCAAATAAATTAAAAAGCTATAGTTTTACTGAGTTTAATCCATACAAGTAAGAATAGAGTTAAAGTGAAATTCAGGTCTGTGGCAAAATTCCTCTTCATTTCAGTGGGGTCAGGACTGCACATTTAGATTCATATCCTCTGAAGAGATGAAATGTCACAGCACTATTAATTTTTGTTGATCTAAAAAATATCATCATCTGATGTACCGATCCTAAGCATCTGAAGGCAAACTCGCATAAGGCTCGTCTGAGTGCAGGAGAGTCATTACACGGGTGATCATTTTGAACACACCTCTTTTGCAGGAGAAAGGGTTGCCAACATCACATTCCTGGGCAGAATTTACTGCAGAAATATTGGCTACATGTAATATGTGACAATTACAGTTAATTTTGCTTGAAAGTGTCAGAATCGGCACGTAGAACGGCACAAGGACCTTACCAAGATATACCAATATTTAAGTGAAGAAATACGTTACTGTTAAAAACCAAGGTCCAAACATCTTAAAACTTTAAATATGAAAAATGGAGAGTGTAAAAAAGTAATATGGGAGAACTGCAGAGAGGAGGAAGGGACTGTGGAAGACAGAAGGTCTAAGGTAAGGTGAAATAAGTCTGATAAATGTGGAAGTGTCAACAGGAAGTAAACAGAAGATAGCCTTGTATGTCTATATATATGTATGTGCTGGGGGATATTAAAAAATCCAAAGGAATGCAGAAGCATGGTAAATCCAATAACGTTTGGTCATATACTTTAAAACTCTGAATCTGAACTACACACAGATACTGTTATAGACCACTGATGGCTCTGTCTCATGTCCTAAGGACATCTCCTAACGGCATGTGGTCAACAAGAGAAAACCAGCAGTATCTGAACAGTTTGTGCTCCTAGAGCTTTCTTACCAAACATATAGCTTTTGCTTCACCTGTGGAAAGGACACAACCAAGTCCAACCCCAGGTTTCTCCACAACACAGCAGACAGAAATCTTTTTTCTTCTGAAACAAATGAAGGGGAGGTTATGATTTTTAACACTAATTAGAGAAGTTTAGTGTCTCCGTCAAGTAACATCACCTTCCACCTTTAGGTAGGGAGAAAAAAGGCCCAGCCCACTGCACTTGGGCACCAGAGTGATAGGAACAATGAGGCATTTTAAATAAAATAAAACCCCCTTGTTATGACAAGTGACTAAACCCCACAAATGAATGCAGAAGTCTGCTATTTAACGTAGTGTATGCTGATATTTAAGCAGGTCTATATCTGTCAAACAAGCCTCTTTTCTAAGACTGGCACAGACTGTTCTGCGTTTGGTTTCCAGAATCAGCAAATTACATTGGCAGAACAAAGCTGTCATATTTGGTGGTATTTTGTTACATCCATTATCTCACTTAAGTTTAGACATCTCTTAGCAAAATCAGATCCCA